>APFE030395517.1:2648-12757 GCA_000404065.3 Pinus taeda | reverse complement strand
GTCAAAGAGAAAAAAAGAAAAGAAAAAAGAAGAAAGAAGATAGGATCCCTGGGTGAAAACCTTCCTTGGAGGCGCCCAAGGCAAGCAACTAGGGTGAAAACCTCCCTGAGGCGCCTTGGTTGTTTTTGAAAAAAAAGAGGAAGAAAATAAAAAGAAAAATAGATTCCAGTTGCATTGCAGGTTTGCAGGAGGACTACAGGAGGTAGCAGAAGGTGCCAAGGGAGCTCTGAGACCAATACCAACACCTATCCTACCTTCCCTCACCTTTCTCCATCATTATTGTCATTCTTTCCACCTCGCTGTGCTTCTTTTTCGAAAACTGTGTTTTCTACAGGAGGCCCTGTGTTTTCTACAAGAGGTTCCTATAGAAATTACAGAGAGCCATAAATAGAATTTAAAGGCAGTTTGAGGAACAGGGAAGCTTCATAAAGGATTTATAAATCCTCCTGCAGTCTTCAAACCTATCTTCCATCATCTCTAGACCTGCATCACATCCCAAGCATCATTCTTCTTCCTGCCAAGAAAAAAAAAGTTTTTAGAACAAGAAAAAAAACAAAGAAATAAGGAAGGGAACAACACCATTCACCTCACCTGAAGCTTACCCTTTACCTCTCCATCTCTATCTGCATTTTTGGCATCATCCTCATAGCTTTGAGCACAGAAAAAGCTAAAATTTCAAAGGGAGAAGCAGCTACAAGAGCTCCTGTAGGAATTCTTGTAGCAGCTGATCCCACTAAAATCTAGCATCAGCAACATGAGGGTGCAAATATGAAGGTTGAAGCAAACACCTGAAGATCAAATCCATCCAGAGAGGAACCTTCACAAAGCACAACCACATATCAACAACCAGACAAGCATGCATCAAAATAAATAAAGGCATGCAGCAAAGGGAAAAGCCATAACACCTCACAACAAACACATTCGAATCTCAGGTAAGTAACTAACCTGCTCCTATGTTTGTATCTCTATAATTAGAGGGCATGCAACAACAATGAGATGGTTGAGGTTGGTTGAGGATGAGCTGGCTAGTTAACTTGGTCACCTTCATCCAGTTGACTTCACTCATTCGAAGGTGTCACCACACGTGTGCTTAGTCAAACTCAAGAGAGATGTCGAGGACAGGTAGTGGAGGCGGTGTGAACTCCAATGCAATCATGAGGGATGATTACGAGGAAAGGGAAATGATGACAAAGCAAGTGGGGACGAATGGTCCGAATGGGGCTAACATACACTTGCCCAGCTCACCCTCCATCACTGGAAATATCCATAAAAATCCATAAGTACTCCTCGCCGAAGCACTCTCACCACCTTTCTCCTTCATTCTCTCCTCGAAACTCCACTCCTACTACCTTCTCGTGCCCCCACAAACCTCGTAACCATTGTTCTCCACTAATCTCTCCCATATCCCTGCTCTCGGCGTTTTCTATAGGAGCAATTACAAGTTATACAGGAGAACCTACACGAATCCTACAGAAGCGCTGGCAGTGTTCTACAGGAGGGCCAGTAAGCTGTTTTGGAGAGGGAAAACACGGTCTTTAGCACAATTCTTGGGCTGAAGAGGTAGGTTATTGGCATAACTCCATTGTATACCAAAATATGCAAGCAGTGGTTTAATTTTGAGGAGAAAATAGAACTTTTGGGTGGAGGAAATTCATAAAAACATCGCTGTTTATTTCTTTAAAAAAAACACACACAGTCTCTGTCTCTCTGTTTTTCTTTAAAAAAAAAAAAAAATTGTTCTCTCCATTTCCATAGTTGGTTTCCCAAGGAAGCATACACAAAATGACAGGAGGTTTCATGAGGAAGGAGCCCACCAACTCCTCTAGGCTCCATGCACACCCCCAAGTAGTGGACATATTCACAAGAGCCAATTGGATGAACTTTTTTGAGAAATTCTGAGGGTTTGATGAGGAAATTGCTCAGGAATTTGCCCACTCTTTGGTCCCCCACTCCAGAACACATGCCACTATCACCTTTAGAGGCCTTTCCATGGAGATAACCCTTGAATTTATCAGTAGGGTCACTACCCTTCCTCTTGGGTTGCCTTGGAGTAAGGATGAAAAACCAATTGGCCAGGCTGCCAAGAAAAACTTCTTTCAAAACAATGAAACCCCTGTAGAAGATAAGAATGGCAGAAGAAGGGATAGCATAGCATACCCTTGGGATGAGGTTTGCTATCAAATAATCAAGTATATTTCCTGTGAGGGGAGGTACAACATTGTCTATGGTTACCACTTTAGAATCATGCATGAATTAAGGCATGACATGGACACTCTAGCCCCTCGGAAGCTCAACATCCCGTACTTCCTCCTGCAGTCCCTCATTGGCTCCAGCATTAAGGTAAAAGAACGAAATCCAGACCAGCTAGCTCACCATGGGTTAATCAAAATTTTAGTGGAAGAAGCCCTCCATACATTTACAATCCCCATAGCATGGGAAATCTTCTGAAACATGACTGCTGAAGATGACATAAAAGCCCTGACCTATGATATTAGCCCTACTGGTAGTGAGGAGAAAGAGCAGCAAGGGGGAGAAGGTGAAGAAATTGATGGTTTAGAAGAACAAGAAAGGGGGGAGGCGGAAACTCAGATAGAGGAGGAGAAAACTGAAGAAACGGAGCAGGAGGAACCAGAGCAAACAAAGACAGAGAAAAAGACAAAAGGAGGAGAAGAAGGGGCAGGAAAGAAAGAAGTGTCCCTTGAGACTCTATAAAGAGAAGTAACAACTTCTCTCACTGCCCTCAACACACCAATTAAACCAAAACAAAAGAGGAAGAGGCAAACCTCAATGTATTTCAGGGCTAGGAAGAGCACAAGGATCAAAACAGGGAAACCCT
Source organism: Pinus taeda (assembly GCA_000404065.3). Classification (NCBI taxonomy): domain Eukaryota; kingdom Viridiplantae; phylum Streptophyta; class Pinopsida; order Pinales; family Pinaceae; genus Pinus; species Pinus taeda. The sequence goes on along the minus strand of APFE030395517.1, from coordinate 9,921 downwards.
AGCCTTCTTCTAAAGTGCCAATTATTATTGAAGATTCACCCTCTGCCCAAGGAAAAGAATGCCCTTCCAAGGCACCTATCACTTATGAAAGGGGGACACCTAGGTCTCCCACATGGAAAGAGAAAGTAGAAGTACAGGACTCAAAAACAGTCCTACAGGAGGCACAGACTGTTCTACAGGAGACACTGTCAAAACTACAGGAGACCCAGAAACTTGAAAAAAGGGTAGAAGGACAGCTACAAGGAAAGGAGGAAGCAACAAAGGCACAAGAACCTGACCCCTAGCCTAGTCTTGGTTCTTACTACAATCTTCTTGAGGGGGGAAGAATAATTCCACAAAAATTTGCAATTCCATTATTCTTTGAATTGGAGAAAGAAAGAATAAGGACCCATAGGTGGATGAAAATAGCCAAATACAAGGGAATTGAGGATATTGGCCATATGGAGAATAAGCTTAGAGAAATGGAAAGAGAATTAAGTGCTAGTAGAGATAGGGAAGCAATCACAAGAAACCACTTTGAAACTGAAAATGCATTATTAAGGAGGCAACTGCAAGAAAAAGAGACCCAGCTGGCATGCATGGCCAGTTGGTCCATGGAGGCATTGCAATGTAGGACACCAACAAAATCCTATGGCCTATATCTCAAAGACTAATGAATGCAATTTCAGATCAAGACTTTGGCACAAAGAGGCATAATGCCTTTCCAATATTACAGGCAGTTTATGGACCTGTGTGACCAAAGCACATAAGAAGATAAGGCAAAAATGACAGAATTCTATCTGCATAACATGGCCCTCATAGACATGAATTTGTGGGACCCCAATGCTAGACTAGGGGACCTGCAACTAATGGCCATGGCATCATGGATGAACCATGAAGAGTTAAGGGCAACAGAAATAAGAAAGTTGATGATAAAGGAACATAATGAGCCCTTAATGATCAGAGTTGAGCCATCAGACCCCATGGCACTCATCAGCACACATAACCTGCTTGCACGTAATCCTCAGATTGCCCCTACGTACATCAGTGATCAGGCACAAGCCATTGCACATTTTGAGGATATGGAAAGATTACTTGGGGATGACTATATGCATGCTTGTATGAGGAGATGGAACACCTTACCACATAGTCTACAGATCAGGAGTATCATTCCCCAATGAAGATGAAATAGGCATTAAGGAGAGTGCCAATGTACAAACGCTCCATGCAGAGGCTGAAGGTCAATTGGATTGGCCTCAAATTGAGTCCCCCACTGCTACTAGGAATGCTAGAAGGCAAAAAAGAAGAAGAAGAGCAACAACAGTGGGAAGAGGTAGACAGGAAGGAAGGATTCTATGACAGAGAAGAGGGTTTTAAAATATGACTTACAAAGGAGAATCATAGACCTCAAAATCCTTGTGAAAACTTGGTTTCCAAGTGGTCTTTGTGAAATTGGCTTCAATAAGTTGCGAGACCACAGGACCAAGTGGGCCCAAAATAAGGTCAAGGGTATGGATTTGATCACCCAATGAGGGGATTGACTTAATTAGGGAGGAGAAGAAGATCAAAGGGAAAAATTTCTTTGATTTTGATGCAATAATCCAAATGAGCTCACTAGCCAAGGGAAACCTAGGCAAGAAATAGTCTTTAAGCTAGGGCTTGTTATATCTTGAGATTCCATTGTTGGATTCGCTTCAAATTTGGAGGGATTTTAGAGCAAACATCAACACAATTGTGGACCAAAAATCGAAGTGTTTGGATGGCTAGATTGTGAGATAGTTGATTCCTTAGGTGATCTATGGAGGCTAGGCCTAGAAATAAAGAGGAAAAGTTGAGAAAAATATGCTTTAAGGTGATCATCAATGGAGTATTAGTGCCTAATCCTTGGGTGAAATGGATTCAATAAGATTTTGATGCTTCGAATGATTTCACTTAGTCAAGGAGGTCTCTCGAACAATTTCGCATGGCAATTAGGGCATGCGACAATTGCTCAAGGTATTTACACTTCGATATGAAATATGTGATGAATTATCAAGATAAAATTTAGATGAAATATCTCTAGTAACATTCACTTATTCACACACGGTCCATGACATGATGCAACACTATAAAAAGACAAATTTCCACCATTTCACATAAGAAAAGCAACAAATTTCGGTCTAGTATAACAAAAATCCCCAGGAACACGCACGTGACATAAAAAGGTGTCAAAATAGCTTTAAAAGGGTACTTACATTTGAAAAAAATTATATTCAATCATCATCATATGTCAATAGTGAAGCTCCAAGACAAAAATAAAGAGATCCAAACATCAAAATTCATCCATTCATCCAATTTGGTCCTCCAAAAAGAATAGCGAAAATCCACCAAGTAGATATGATCCAATCCAAGTGGCGTTGAGAGAATGAATCAACTCATCATCTATTGCATTGTCTAATATATTTGATTTAGCCAATTATGGACTAATTTAGGCCCTGGAATAAAATAATGTACAAAATAACAATAACATTTGGTGACAAGCCCACCAAATAGCTCAATAACACATGAATAAGCCTCTCAAGAGGGTTAAATGATACATAAAGTGAGTTGTTGGCCATTGAGGAGGCCTAAATAAGTCCAAATGGTGCCACAATGTAGAAATTGACTCCCAACAGAGTGGATAAGGGGTTGGCCCATTGTTTTCCAAGCAAAAACCTGTGGTGCTTGCAAGTGGTTGTGGGGGAACAAGGTCATCCTCATGGGTCTCCAAATGGATCATAAGTGCATGTAGACCGTCTTTAAGGGTTGGAATGATGACATAAGCCCTCCCTCTATAAAGGGGGACAATCCTCTAGATCCTAAAACATCTGCCAAGTGTATGGTACATCTATGGAGTCGGTTGGGCATGGTGAACCAGGTGTATCATCCTCGTCCCAAAATCAATCAATGAATGTTTCTAGGGATCCATGAAGTAATCTCGACTATCGTGGATGCCCATGGCTCTCAATTCTTACCCTACAAGTGCCAATGTGGCTCTTTGGAGGGCTAGGACCCTGTATAGGGAGGCTAAGCCCAAAATGGGGATCCACCTGCAATCCTGCATAAGATCCAATGCGTCCCCTTGCCCTCCAATACAAATAATAATTATAATAATCAAGTAAAATAAATTACAATTCATGGAATCAATGGGTCACTTCATGGTGGCATGCCCTTTCATAGTGGGCTTCGATATGCGCAAGTGTCTCCAATCTCAATAAGGGGTTACCCAAGGATCTTGTTAGGTGGTTTCAACCTCTAGATGGGGTGACTTGTTCGTGGTACATCCATAAAATGGTAGGTGGAAAATGATATAATAACGGAGCAGAGTGGGGTTAAGGGGAAATCATCGAGACTACGTGCCATGGTTCATGGGTAGCTATAGTAAGGGAAGGCTGCACTTGGGTATGTGAGTGTAGGAGGGAGAAAATCGTGGTACATGAGTTACCTCAGCCTTTGTTTTCCCACCCTTTTTCATATGCACTTTGCCTTTATTAATTTTTTTTCATAATTGCTCGAGACTCCAAGGGATGAGAGCATGATGTGTAATATGCAACAATGAATACCCCCTTAAGGTGGGGCATTTCATCGCCAACTAGGGATTGGGAAAATCATGGGTTCCTCAATGATAGAGGGGGCTCATCTAGGGCCCCTAAGAACCATGGTGATGTCCATGGAAAAGGGGTAGAGCTCATGTTTGGCTTTTGTCCACATGCTAAATTTTTATGTCCCGACCATGTTTTGCATTTTTTGTTACATTTCCTGTTGAAAGTGGCCAAATTATGTTTTTTCTTTTATTTTTAGCCACATCAACCTCTCAGCATCGTTCTAGGCCTGACCGAAGGTGTGGACAAGGGGAGGGGGAGGCTAACCCTATGTGGACTCAGTGGGCACGTGTGGACTTGTATGGGAAAAGTAGATGAATGGAGCTAAAACGAGTGGAAGGGGAGTCACATAGGTGGTATCAGGAAGCAGGACCACGCAATCAAAATCGATATTTCCCATGTAGTGCCAACCCAAAATCCAAATGGCCAATAAAGGAGATCCCACAGGACTACGATATAAGGGTAACCACAAAATCTAACACTAGAGACAAGAATACAAGCCTAATCCACTCTTTCGTTCAAATCCCCCCAACAATCCATACCCAAAAGTGCCCATGACAAGTAAGGAAAATTATTCAACTATACTAATGAAAATCCATACCTTTGGGGTCAGGAGGCCCACCTTCAAACATGCATTCATGACAACTGGTCGAGGGACCACATGGATGGCTTAGGTGGTGGAGATAATGGCACATTGAGCTATCTATGGCTTCAAGGGGTTGTTGGCTATCGTTTGAGGACCATCGAGGAGAGAAAATTTCTCCTATATTCACTAGCCACAGGTGGTGGGTAACATCTGGCTCCAAATAGGACATGAGCTCTTGGTGAAAGTGCGCAAAGCTACTCTGATGGGAGGTCATGAGAACATTAACAATTTCCTCGTACGGTAGATCTGTTACCTACACATATCAAAGACCAAGCACACAGGGCAACATGTTTTTGTGGTGTCTAATGATCACCCATGCTTAATATTATGTCGCAAAAATCAATAGGAAAGTAAAGATATGTTTAATCTAAATGAAACTAATATACCATGACAAATATCATATGATGTTAGTTGTAATGAGGAACTCGTCATGCAATGCATCCTACCCTAACATGCATATAGTAAGGCTAATACTAAGTGTAATCATAAATCCAATGCAACCAACATATCATCATATCGCTATACATATGTATGTTAGTATGATTACTCATGAAACAAAACCTGAAGTGAATGCGAACATAATCAGATGTAGGGTGAAGTGGGTGTGCGGTGGGAAGACATGATCTCCATTCGAGGTAAAAGGAGGCCCCAGGAGAAGGAGAATAGATAAATCTGGAAGTGTGGGGATTTTCCTCTAAGTACACAATGGTGGAATGAAAGACCACTCTTAAGAACTCCTTATCACAATCATTGCTTTATTATGCTTTGTAGATGCCACAAGGTCGTGATGGGAGGGGAATGAAGGGTGAGACAAGGAAGGAGTGCACTAAATAGGTTTCTCATGGTAATGGTCACATTGGAGAGGGGAGGTTGTGGAGTGATCATAATCCTGAGGGTGTGTCAGAGGAGATAATGTATATTCAATGATAGGTTCTTCCTTGACACCATAATCAGAAAGGGGAAAGGGCTCATGGCCTCTTAATATCACCTATAAAAGGGTGAGGGAATTACTTGTGGAATAATTAAGGTGACGAACAAAAGGAAAAGGCAAATAGGAGGGTGAAGTCTTATATTCAACGATTTTTTCCACCTCAAAATCATAATCTAAAGGCTCAAGTGATTTGACTATAGAATTATATTGAGGGTAGGTGGGAGCCTTATCGATTTTCTTAGTATCATAGATTGAGTCTTTCTTAAAAGGAGAATTGATCACTTCCAATTTCCCCTCTTCATGCAAGGGAAATAATAATTCTCCTTTTTGAAGGTATCAATAGATATGTCATCATAAATAATGCCTGGGAGAAATGGAAGACTAGTCTCAACATCATCCTCTTTGTCAGTATCATAAATGGGAGCAAAGATCAAATTGAGGACCCACAATTCCCCATTTTCCATTTTAAATGCGAAAGTATTCTTCAATGTCATCTTCCAAGGGGCTAATGGGATCACCTTTCTCAAAAGGAGAGTCGTCGGGAGTAATATCCTTGAGAAATGTAAGGTCATCCTTAAATTCACTTTCCATAGCCTCATCTTCCCCAACATATGTGTCCACAAAATCATCCTTTTCATCATGTGGACTCAAGGAGGGCTCGTGGCCACTAAAAGCACATGCTTTGCATTAACTATGGGGGAAATGTGTATTTAAAGAGAGTTGCAAAAAGTCTTGCAACTTGGCTTTCTCTACACCTCAAAAAAAATATAAGCCACATTCATTGAATGAATAGGTTTTAGGTTTCCTAAATAATAGGATAATCGTATTTATTTAGTAATGTAGTTGATATACGCACATATATCTATTACTTACCACACTTACCACATCAATAATTATTAAGTATATTTTATTAAAAGCTAACTATTTCTAAAGGTGACTATTATTAATATAAATAATAATAGTCACATTATCTATTATTTATATAATTAGATTTATTATATTAACATTATTTTTTATATTAATATAATATTAGTAATTACATAAAAGTTTGCTAATATATTAATAGTTATATTTAAAACTATAATATAGTTCACATTTAACATAATAATAATTTTTAGCTATTATTAATAATATGGATTTATTTCTATCATTATGTTATCATCAATAATTACTATCAATTGCCTAAAAGGTGCAAAGAAAGGTCGATAAGTTTGTTAAATTCAAAAATTCGTATTTAGATTTCCATAATCAAGAAAATAATAATTCTTATATTAAATTTAAGGTTTTTAGTGATATATATATATATAACCTGGTTACTGCACCTGGTTACTGTTTATATGGTTAATGAAGTTCTGATGCACTGATTAAAGATCAACATATGATGAATTAATTGAATCATAAGTTTACTGGATATACGCTAGTTGCAATAAACACAGTTGTGTGTACATGCGGGTTCCCTTAACTGAAGTAGCATATATGAATCTGATTATGGAAATGAAAAAAGTTATTGATTTGTTAATATTGATATTCCCCCCCCCCCCCTCTCTCAGTATTATTTCCAAAAATAAATATTTATAGGGAGGAAGCTCGCAATGTTTTCAGATGAAACTCGATTACAAGGCAACGAAATAGGGTTATAGAAAGGTTATTGGCACACCTAATATTAAACCATGAATTTTAGTGAGATCATAACCATGAATTTCAGTGAGATCATGACCATGAATTTCAGTGAGATCATAATCATGAATTTTTTTCGAACTTAGTTTGAAAAGAAAGAGAAAATGCAGAAAACATTTTCCTGGTCTTTAATCAGTCTGTCATTGCTTACAAAGTATGTGAATGTGTTGGCAGTGAGAGGACTTCTTGACATTGTATTTGATAGTGAGGAACTTTGTGTTTGTGAAATCTTGTAGTGTGTATGATCTCTTGAGCCACACGCATCTTTTGCAACACCATCTCGGAAGAAGACAATAGTGTTATGAAACCAACTCACAAAAAGATAGAAAAGATATATCAACGCCTTAGAATTCAGCCTCTTCGAGGGGGAAACCTCCTTTACATTACAAAAATGAACAATTCTTGGATGATACAAATGAC
>APFE030395516.1:0-13807 GCA_000404065.3 Pinus taeda | reverse complement strand
GAAAAATATTATGTAATTATCTATTTATGCACATTTGGACCTTCATACATTCGTTATAAGGAATTTTAATATGTTCAATTCTAGTTGTGGTTAAGTGTTACATATATCAATATTAATAGAAGTTCGATTCAGAGCAAAATCAGAAACGACGAATTGGCCAACACATGGTAACCCTGAAAAATTGTTGATTCGTCTTCGTATGCATGTTTCAGCCTATACAAAACTTCTCTTTGATTTGTTATAGTATCGCTGCATGGAAAAATAGCTAGCCCTTGTATTCATACGATGTAATGTGAGATAGGTGTTATCTACTAAAGAGCCTAGGTCTCACACTTCATTTTCTTTGGAATCTCGTGAAACCAATAATGAAAGAATATTAATACAATTCCATGGTATCTGTCTATCAGATTTGAGTGTGTGTACCATGAGGGTAGCTACAGGTTGCAATTTACCATATGTTTTTTTATCAAGGGTTAGAACTAAGTTGAATTAATATGGATAATTTTTTAACGTGAATGTGCTTTGGTGATGCATCACAATATGCATTTTTTGGAAAGGGTGGTACACAAGAGGTAGATCTATATGAAAGGCACACGTGGCTTGCATGCTGAATAGGTGCACCCAACCTAAATCTAAAACTAATTCATTATTTTGATTCTCCAAGTTGGTGGCCTATTTAGCTGTAGCACCTACTTCTAAAGAAGAATGAGCCTGTTACAGAGCTTGATGTAGGCCTCTACAGAGCTGATGCCGAGAGAAAAGTGAAATAGTGAGTCTGGAATCACTAGTAGCTAAATATTGAAGCTCAACCAAGTGTGGAAAGTTACATTTAATCATAAAGTTTTAGTGTTCTCGGTTGGCGACTACAGTTTTGTAAATTCTTATTAGTGATAGCTAATTACAGTGTAGACAGTAGTAAGGACAAGTGAAGTTATGATTAGTGCAACAATGATGGGAATATCCAATTTGAGCGCTAGGTTTTGTGTAGCAAATTGTAGATATTCCTATGTTTGTGTTAAAGGGGGAGTGTTTACACTTTTCGTAATGTAATGAGGTAAGAGTGCGGGCAGTTCTTTCATAGAGGAATTCCTGCTCCACTCGGTCGGGTTATCATGCTCCCAACTATCAAAAGGGACTTAAGCTGAGCGAAACAGGGTGAGTAGTAATATACATAATATTACAGATGGGAGTGGCATTCCTCGGATAGTCCGTGGGTAGTATAAAATATTAGGCAACTATTTCTAATGATATTTTCTCTTGTTTCTAATGGCCTTTTCTCCTAAAAATTAGCTCACTCACTCATTTTTCATTTCTAGTCGTTTGACAAGGTGAAAGGTACTATCCTAGACTGATTGTTTCAATGTATTTATCATTATCAATTTTGGCGAATACTTCGAGTTTGTATTTCCACTATCTCAGCTATTAAACAATAAAGTGATTGAAATTATGCAAATTCTTCTTGATTTTCTAGAATTTTAGAGAATGTAGTGTCTGTAATTTTTAATGTACTGTTCAGATTTTAGTAGTAATCTGTCAAGCTTGAAAAAGTATTCACATGTCCACACTCCACATCAAGCTATAAATTCTTTAATATGACAGATACTTCAACAAGTTTGTTGTTGTTGTTGTAGACATTTCCAGCAAAACAGCTTAAACCCCATATAACATAGTCTTGTAGAGTTGGCGTCTTCTGGAAATTTTACAACTTTAACACTCCTTGCCCTACATGCAATGCCTTTCCATTTTTAGGTAAATCCATGCTCTTCAATACTTGACGAAGAAGTAGCAGTGAATACAGAGGCGTAGAAAAAAGTAGTATCAGTGAATACAAAGGCACAAAAAAAAAAAAATCCCACAGTAGCTCAATGTCTTTAGTTTGTTATGCCTCTTCCATGCACGCACTGGGGGAGACCCAATTGAAATATGGAGAAAAAAAAACAAAAATAAAACAAGGGAATTCAGGTTACCAAAATGGTCTTGTTCACCGCACCAAGAGGGGTGATGATCAACTGGTCTCCCTCCCTCGAAACCATCGACTCCTTCCTTTTCAATGAAGGCCTAGAAGCGGCTGTCGAACTCATGGTTGGTTTCCTTTCGGAGTAAGTTTTAATGTCAAAACAGATATGAGATGTTTCATAACATATATTCATATGTACAATAAGTTAATATTATCTCAGGCATTCGTGCAGGATGTAGCTGAGGAAACATCAGAAGCCCAATTTGCTTGATATGAAAGATGCTACCGTAGCATCACGGCCTAGGAAGGAATGACCACCCATTTAGGATTAGTAATGGAATGAGAAGGAGCCTTTTCAAATAACTATGGTTCATATTGGACCTATTGTAGTAACATCGAAGAAACATGTAGTAATGGGTGGCAACAGGGGCAAGCAACATGCAGTAACGGGTGGCAACAAGGGACTCTCATGTTAGTGTTCTAGGTTATAAGACATAGAGAGGTAGCATTTCATACTTGCTAGGTTAATGCTAGCATTAGTCTCAACTAATTTAGAATAGTTCCAAAATATGAATGACACCAATTCAAGATACTATATGCTTATAGCATGTCTACCTCGGGAAGAGGCCAAATAAGACCATGAAAAAATAATAGCATAGTTTTCAAACCATATGCTGCGCTCACCGAAATAAAAATAGTGTAAATAATAACAGAACTAATGTTATATCGGTCGATTCCGATTACTATAGTCCGTGCCATCTACTAGATGACTAAAAATATTATATCTCATGTACAACATAATCTCATATTTTTGGACAATGATATCCTTAATAAATAGCTCAAAGATTGTTTCTCAAGTCTATATTTGAACCACAATATTACTAGTTGATAAGTGTTATTAGGTCCTACAACATGTTTACTTTATGCTTCGATATATACATCGATACACTAGCAGTTACTAATCCCAATTTTAGATATACATTAATATATCTACGAATAATAATTTCCATGTTTAATCATATGTTATAAGAATCACTGTTACATCAATTATAAAACTTTCACATGACATTTTTCCAAATAGTTAGACTTTAGTAGTGTTTAAAAAATGTTTTTTCAGGGGAATATATTTTTCAATGATTGTTTTTGCAAGAATTTTTCTTGTTGTACCATACTAACAACTAGCTGTAAGTAGTTCTTTAAATAAGTAGATTGCACTTGGTAATGTAGGAATCTAATTATGCTTTTGCACCATTGGAACAATTCCTTTAGAAATTATGAATATAATTTTTAATGAGACAATTAATTAAAAAATAAATTGTTTTACGTTTTTAACAAGTAGATATTTTGATGAATAACTTAGGCATTATTTTTGTTTGAAGCATTTTTTTTGAAAGATTTAAAAAAATAGTACTCACAATATTTTGATATTTATTTTATAACTGTTTAGAACGAAATAATGTCCCTCTTGTATGTTAGAAAAAGTATTTCCTTTGCTCAATTAATTGCCCATACATTCAACCTGACCCAGGGGTGTAGCTTGATTGGTGACTGACGTGACATCAAGATGTTGTGAAAAATATGAGGATCGAGGTTCAAATCCCTTGATTTACCATGTAGGTCATGTGTGGGGACATGTATGAGTTCACCTAGATGTTATAGTGGTAACAATAATAAATGAAAGGTATAATATAGTTTAATATTATTCTCAATATAATCATAATCATTAATGTTAATGTTAGAAACCAGGACAATACTAAGAGGGAGTGTGAATTCGTATTGTTGGAATTTTAAAAACTTTCTCTCACTTGTAACAATGTTAGAACACCATAAAAAGCTTCAACAATTAATTCATATGAGAATAACATGAATCAAAATGAACATCACAAATACAATGAAAGATTCTTCAAGCTTTACTTCAACTCCTTCACAAGGAAAACTACTACTTGTTTTTACAAATTTCTCTAGCTACAACTAGCAGGAAGATACAACTTCTTGATTTAGCAGCTACAACGCTGAATATTTACCAACACATATTGGAAGGAGATACAACCCCTTACATGCATGCTACAACTTTTTGGGCCCCAATGATTCATCTTTCATCCATTTTCAAACTAGAACCACGAATGTCAAATCCATACAATTAAATTTGTCTATACAAAACCTCACCAAAAGACCTTCATCAATCTATGATTATTGAACACACCATCAACATTAATTCACCTCTACTGGCACCCTACCACCACAATCCATTGCTTAAAAATATCACACCAAAAAATCTATCCAACCCTCTCGACCGATTTTACTTATAAAGATTTTTTACTGTTTATGTTTATCTTCTTTGCATTTTAGTTATATTGACTTTAAATTTTTGCACGAATAAGTGATTTATATCTTTCTCTTGTTCAAAATATGTCTTCTAAACTGATATTCAAGTTAACAATCTCTGTTCTGCAATTCTGAGCACAAACTCTAAGATTTTCTATTAATTTTAGCTATTTTGACACTTTATAGGGCTTAACATAGGCTTTAGCTATAATTCCAATTTTAGTTGTCTACTATATTTGGAAAATATACCAAATAAGCCACGAATATCATCCATGCCTCTAAATTTATCCTTTAGCCCAGGAAATTTGTATTTTGGCACCTTTGGCCATAAGTCCAAGCTTTGCGACCACACCTCAGTCCCTAAGAACTTAAATATTTATCTTCATACCTTTTCTCCTTAAACTTTGCGCCCTCGATCATTGTGCTACATATAACCTTGTGCAGTTCTTGAACTTTTCCCCTAGTGCCTTTATGTCAATGCTATTAACATGTGCCTCTTTATAATATTGTGGGGTATGCCTTATATGATGACATGTATTGTGGGTATGCCTACACCTCTTCCCATTCATCTCTTGTTTCTGGCTATTCATACTGACGTGTCCTCGCTTGCTCACCCTAAATGTTCTCCTCTATGCCTTAAGAATTCTTTCAGGGTCTTATAGTTGGGATGAGGTGTCATTGTGGGTCCTCCCTCTTCACCTAAGAACCATTGAGGAACTACCATCATTTTCGTTACCATGTCAGATCGTTGGTTCTTCGCATGCACTTCTCATCCCTTTCGGAATCCTACCTATGGGATATCATCATGTTGTCATCATTAATTACACATGGCACATCCAGAGTCATGACACGTGTCATCTATAAATGCCCCACTAGGGTACCACAAAACTCCAAAAAAACCTGTCACACATCCACCTCTTATTGTCCCAGCGCTTACATCAACATCCATTCAAACAGATGCTACCATGTATCCCATTCATTCCATCCTGACCTTTAACTTATATGTGCACCTTGAAGCTTCGAGGTTTTTCCCGCGGGAGGAGTTGTCCTGAAAAATGCTGGTGGTTTCTCCACCCCCCTCAGCATATTTTTGGTTTTTAGGGGGGGGTACCACAATAAACCTCTATTGTTGATCTAACAATCGTTGGTTTGGGAAAATTTTCCCATTGTGTGCCCCCCTGCTTGTTAACTCTAGGAAGCACTTGAACCAATGCACTTCCGTCAATGTGTTGATCAATACTCGTGGCCCTTAATCCAACACCTAACATGGCCAAATTTTAACCAAACACCTTGACCGACTATACTTCTAGTTTCTTTCCTACGTTTCGCTGAACGCCAAACTTAACCTACTCCAAAACACTTTTCACCAACTTAACTCTGCATTTTGGCTCTTGAGGTCCCTAGCTTTGATTGACCTTATCTTCATATCGAAGAGGCCATTTCCAGTCTTCCAAATACTACTAGAAATATCTTTTAGAGCTATATCCATCTAAGTGAATTCCACCTACTCTTCAAGTGATCTTGTTCATTAGAAATGTTTTTCAAGTCTTTGCACCAGTTCAACATGCTTTACTCATTTTTGTAGTCACCTTATGTTATCCTTTTGCCATCATTTAGCATGCTTTGCAATCAATGATAACACATTTCTAACATTATGGCCCTTTTCCATTGATGGAAACACTTTTGATCAAACAAAACATCATCATTTAGACAAAGTGGGCTACAAACAAAATGTGATTATGCTTTTATTTCTCCTTTGGATATGGCTCTCCTTGGGATACATTTCTCTTCTTATTTACTATTGTTTTCCTTTTGATTGAGCACCGTGACTTATCCAAGACTCCTTTGCCTTTTGATTTTTTTGGGTGGAGACACTTCTTTCCTTTGTTTGATCACCAAGACTTCTCCCCATTTCACATCAATGGAAAAGACACTAATGGAATCTCCCTACAAGTTTACTCCCCCTGTCAGCAATATTCTCTTGTATTGTTGATCTTGTGGACTTGGAAACTTCATTTTGATATGTTGAAGGTATACTATCCACCTTTCTTTCTTTTGAAGCAAGATCTAATGGAGGGTGGGAAGAGGAACAACTCCTAGTCTTTGCCTAAAATACTCAAACTACTCTCTTGGGAGTGCAATGGTGAAGATATCAACAACCTATTCTTTTGTAGGTACATACTCTAGCTTCACAATCTGATTGGAAACTTGCTCTCTCAAAAGGTGATACTTGATTGGAATATGCTTTGCCTTTGAGTGAAAAAAATATTCCTTGACATGTTGATGGCACTTCTATTGTCACAAATAATAGGAATAGGATGATCATAAAACACTTGTAATGTTTCAAATTCTCGTTCATCAAGAATACTTGAGTGCAACAAGAATTTCCTGCAATATATTCTCCTTGAGTTATAGATAAAGATATGGAAGATTGCTTCTTTCTCAACCATGAAGCTAGACATTCTCCAAGAAAGAATGTGCCACCACTACTACTCTTTCAACCATCTACTTCAACTTCCCAATAAACATCAGTATAAATAGTCAGTGAAAAATCATTACCTCTTAGGTACCACAGTCCATAGTCCATTTTGACTCTTAGATATCTAAGAATCCTCTTGTCTAATTTTTGAGAGAATCTTCGGCATAAATCACATAAGAATTCATTTGTCAACGTGTTTCGAACCAACTAGTGTGGTTCATTGTCAGGACAAGTTGAAGAAATAGATCCGGCTTAGCATGTTAAATAGTCTGAGCAAAGTCTCCAACAGCTAATTTTGACTTTAGGACCAAGGTCAAAATTTTAATTTATTAACTATTAATTTTTTAATGGAAATTAGTTAAAAAATAAATAAAATAATTTTAATTGGTGTTAATGGTTAGTTGAAAAAGTAATTTATTTGTGGAATTGAGGCTTCTGTGATCTGTCATATTTATAAGAAGAGCTTCAACGTAAATCACATGAAAAAGACTTTTGTCGACGCGTTTCGAACCAACAAGTGTGGTTCATCGTCAGACAAGAAAAACAGGATCTGGGCTTAGCAAGTTAAATAACTGAGCAGGAGACTTCCAACGCACAAAACGGACTAGACCTAGGACCACATAACGGTTAATTTATTTATTTTATATTTATAATTATTTATTATTATTATATATATCTTTAATTAAAAATTTTAATACTAGTTGTTAAAGAATATAAAAGTTAGTTTAAAAAAAAAAATTAAAAATTTTTGGAAACTAGCTAACTTAAAAAAATAAAAAATAAAAAATATAAATAAAAATAAAATTAATAATAATAATAATAAAATATTAATAAATAGATAGATAATAAATAAACAAATTTTATATATAATTAAAATAAATAAATAAATAAAAAATAAAGCTAAATAGATAAATATTAATATATAAAATAGTTAGATTATAAAAGGTACTCAAATTGAAAAATAATAAAATTAATTAATTATTGATAATAAATAAATACCTAAAAGAAAAGAATAATGAAAAATAAAAATAAAATTAGTTAAAAAATGTTATAAATATAAATTAAGTAAATAAAGCAAAAAATTAAATAAAATAAATTATATATATATTATATATATAATATAATATATATATATAATATATATATTATATATATATATAAGAAGTAAATAACGAGAAAAAATATAATAAAAATCCATTACATAGGAAAAAATAAATGAATAAGAAAATAACGAGACAAATATACAAAAAAAAAAATCCATAACTTAGGAAGAGAGCGTTGGGATCTAGCAACTGCTTATCTTCCATCCGTCTTCTCTATTGAGATTGTTCGATCTCTTCTCAATCTCAAGGGCTTCCCTAAATTTTTAGTGATGGAACTATGAAACCCTAGCGATAACACTCGCCTCCTCTATGCAAACATGATGCTTAGTACTTTCGGCATGCTCAGCTAAAGCGGAAGACTTGGTCCTCCTATGCTTGAGGTCAGCTGCATGCTCGCTAATCCTTTGATTAATGGAGTGACCAGTCTCACCAATATAGGGGGTCCCGCAGGAACAAGGAATAATATAAAGCCCTTTCATGTCCTTAGGGTTGATAGGATCCTTTACAGATCTGAGGGATTTACGAATGGTGTTGAGGGGTCTAAAGGTCGAGGGGACATTATGCCTCTTAAGAATCCTGGCAATCTTATCAGTGGTCCCCTGAACATAAGGAAGATGGACAGTTGGGACCCGCTCCTTCGGTTCTCTTTTAGCTAATGAATTTTTGGCAGCTTTGAGGAAAGCTTTCTGACCCAGATACTTGCTATAACCATTCTCAACAAAAACATTAAGGAGGTGGGATTTCTCTTTCTCAAAGCTTTTTTCATCAGAGATCCTAAGGGCCCGAGTAGCTAGGGTGTTGAGAACACCCATCTTCTAAGCCTGGAAATGGTGGGAATTGGCATGAAGATAATCCTCCGTATGTGTTTTCATTCAAAACACTTGGTGGGAGAGGGAACCATCACAATTCCTAGAAATAAGAATATCAAGGAACGGGAGGAAACCATTGACTTCTTGTTCTTTACTGAACTTAATGGCTGATGATTGACGATTGAGATGATCGAAGAAGAGATTCAATTCCTCTTGGCCATGAGACCAGTTGACATTAGTGTCATCTACAAATCTCTTCCAAAGCTTCGGCAGGAGGTGTGTCGAGCTTAGGGCCCTGGCTTCAAAATCCTCCATAAAAAGATTAGCTACGACAGGGGAAAGGGGGGAGTCCATGGCAACACCACAGGTTTGCTTAAAGAACTCTCCTTCAAAGCTAAAGAAGGTGGAGGTGAGGTAGATCTCCACTAATTGAGCAGTATCAGTATTAGTGAGGCGGTTGATCACCTCCATGGCTTCATTTATAGGGATGCAGGTATAAAGAGAAACAACATCAAAGCTAACTAGGATGTCCTTGGGGTCAAGCTTAATGCCCTTGAGCTCATTAATAAAGGAAGCAATCTTTGACGAAGGACTCCGTACGACCAACTAAAGGCTTAAGCTTGAATGCAAGGAACTTAGCAAGAAGAAAGGTAGGCCCACCAATGGTGTTGACTATGGGCCAAAGGGGAGCTCCTTCTTTGTGGATCTTAGGAAGTCCATAGATCCTAGGAGTTAAGGGATTGCTCTCAATGAGCTTATGGTGCAAGTCACACACAAATTTACAGGATTTAATGGCAAGCGCCACATTCCTTGAAATCTTCTTTAAAGGGTTCTTAGGAAGCTTCTTATAGCTCCCACTATTATGAAGATGATCCAACATCTTACTGCGGTAATCAACTTTGTTGAGAATGACAGCCGCCCCTCCTTTGTTGGCTTTCAGAACTACGATATCATTGTTCTGGTTTAAGGATCTAAGAGCTACCAATTCCTTTTTACTAAGGTTGCTCTTTGGGGGCTTTGCCTTCCTTAAGAGTACTGCACAATCCTGCCTGAAGTATTTTTAATATTATCAGGTAAACCTTTAATCCTGAACTCTATGTCACAAATAATATCCTCCACAGGAATCTTCCTAGGGGCTAAGGCAAAATTTAACCCTGTACTTAAAACATTAAACACCGAAGGGGAAAAAGAAAAACTAGACAAATTAATAACCTTATTATTTATATTACCATTCTTACTAACCCTAAGATTACTATTATTATTATTATTATTGTTAATAATATTATTTACTTATTATATACTTGTTTAATATAATATATTATATTGTAATAGTAGTTATTATTATTATTATTATATTAATATTAGTGTCTTATTATAATTTTATCATATTAATAGTTGTAATTATGATTATTTATTAATATTCATATAATATTATTATTACAAATATCATTAATGTAATCGTAGTTATTATTATTATTATTATTATTATTAAAATCATTATTATAATTATTAACATAATTAAAGTTATTGTTATGGTCATTATTATACCCCTTGCTATATTTATCATGATTATTATCATTATAATTATAACCATTCCTATTGCACTTTTTATAATTATATTTATAATTATTATGATTATTACCACAGTGGAAATCGGGGTGGACAACGCTATCACCAGGGCTGGTTGAATAACCCGTGGAGCAAAGTCGCCAACCCACCGATCAACCAAGTCATCCACCTGTTGTTCAAGAACAGAATCAACCTGATTAGAGATGACCAGAGCCACGCCATCAATCAGCTGTTTGGATGGACTGGAAACTAGCGTATTATAACCCCGTCCTGGACATTTAGAAGAGGAAATATGCGTATTACAACCACGTCCTGGAATGCAAATTGCACTATTCTCCAAGCCGTATACTGGAACCTTCATTCAAATGGAGACTATCCTCATGCAGTTGACCACATGGGCTGGCTCTATTAACAAGCGGTGCTAAGTCCCTAATCCGTTGATCAGACCACCGAGGGGCAAATCTAACCATCAGAGCCCAGTTCTCATTCTGCTCTACATGAATAGATTCATTAGCAAGATTAGAGATGACCTGAGCCATGCCAACAATCCGGTGCTCGGAGGACATAAGATCAGTTTTAATAGTCGGATTAGAGACAACCCGGGGGGAAAAACCTGAAGGGGGTAACGGTGAACCATCACCGTGCCTTGAGGAAGAGCTGCAAACAGCGTTGTCCTCAAGAATATCGAAGGGAGCTTGCATATATGCTAAATGACAATCCTTATCTAGATCGCAGAAGGAAGCACAATCCGGAGGACTGGAAACCTGCGAATTATAACCTCGTCATGGACATCCGGAAGTGGAAGCCTGTGTGTTATCACCATGACAGTAAGGTTTATCTACGTATAGATTGGACTGCTGGCCACCCTCCTTCACGGTGGAGCATAGGAGATCAGATACCCAATCCTTCAACGCAGATTTCTGAATCGCAGAGACCTGGCTGTGGGAAACATCGTCCGAAGCTTTGAGTGCTAACTTTTGAAACTTAGAGGCCTGCTTCTCCTTCCGAATATCCTCTAACCGAAGAGATTTCAAGACCAAACACACATCTATTCTGGCCCAAAGGGGGGCGAGAATTAAGCTTGCAAGAGTCAGATGTAAACTCGTGAGATTAAGAGAGAGCTGATTCAGGGATTTTCTGACTTTGCTGATTTCAGCCCTTAACAAAGCCAAACTAGCCCTCAAGAAAACCTGATGGTTCTGAGGAGTGTGAAGGCGATGACTAATATGAGCGAAAACAAGGATGACGTAGGAGTCTCTACATCTCTTAAGAAACGCCAGATCAGCCTTCAACTTTGAAACCTGAAGCGTGCCTGTTCAAATTGATGAACTTTGGTTGCAATGGCTCTTCCGTGCAGGGATTCAATTGTAGAATTGAGGCTTTTGTGATCCATATCAAATTTTTGAGAGAATCTTTGGTGTAAATCACATAAGAATTCATTTGTCGACGCGTTTCGAACCAACTAGTGTGGTTCATCGTCAGGACAAGTTGAAGAAACAGATCCAGCTTAGCATGTTAAATAGTCTGAACAGAGTCTCCAACGACTAATTTGACAACGAATAATTTTGACTTTAGGACCAAGGTCAAATTTTTAATTTATTAATTATTAAATTTTTAATGGAAATTAGTAAAAAATAAATAAATAACTTTTAATTGGTGTAATGGTTTAGTTGAAAAATAATTTATTTATTATTTTAATTTATTTATTAATTATTATAATTATTATATATATATTTAATTTAAAAAATTAAACCTTGTTGTTAAGAATAAAAGTTAGTTAAAATTAAAAAAAAATTGGGACGAGCTAACTTTAAAAAAATAAAAATAATAATATAATTAATAATAATAAATAGAAAAATAGATAAATAAATAAACATATCTTTTAAATAAATTAAAGAATAGATACTAAAATAGATAAATATTAATATAATATAAAATAGTAAGAATTATAAAAGGTACTCAAATTGAAAAAGAATAATAAATAAATGAATTAATTGATAATAAAAATAATACCTAAAAGAAAGAATAATAAAAATTAAAAATAAAAATTAGTTAAAAATGTATTAAATATAATTTAAGTAAATATATATATATATATAGAGAGGAGAGGAGAGATAGAGAGAGAGAGAGAGGAGAAGAGAGAGAGAGAGAGGAAGAAATATTAATCAAAATCCATACTAGGAAAAAATAAATAAAATAAAATATATAAAAAAAATAAGAAAATAACGAGACAAATATACAAAAAAAAATAAAAAAAATCCATAACTTAGGAAGAGAGGGTTGGGATCCAGCAACTGCTTATCTTCCATTTGTCTTCTCTATTAAGATTGTTCGGTCTCTTCTCAATCTCAAGGGCTTCCCTAAATTTTCGATGATGAAACTGCGAAACCCTAGCGATAACACTCGCCTCCTCTATGCAAGCATGATGCTTGGTACTTTCGGCATGCTCAGCTAAAGCGAAAGACTTGGTCCTCCTATGCTTGAGGTCAGTTGCATGCTCGCTAATCCTTTGATTAATGGAGTGACCAGTCTCACCAATATAGGGGGTCCCACAGGGACAAGGAATAATATAAACCCCTTTCATGTCCTTAGGGTTGATAAGATCCTTTACAGATCTGAGGGATTTATGAATGGCGTTGAGGGGTCTAAAGGTCGAGGGGACATTATGCCTCTTAAGAATCCTAGCAATCTTATCAGTGGTCCCCTGAACATAAGGAAGATGGACACCTGGGACCCGCTCCTTCGGTTTTCTTTTAGCTAATGAATTTTTGGCAGCTTTGAGGAAAGCTTTCTGACCCGGGTACTTGCTATAACCATTCTCAACAAAAACATTAAGGAGGTGGGATTTCTCTTTCTCAAATCTTTTTTCATCAGAGATCCTAAGGGCCCGAGTAGCTAGGGTGTTGAGAACACCCATCTTCTGAGCCGGGAAATGGAGGGAATTGGCATGAAGATACTGCTTCGTATGTGTTTTCTTTCGAAACACTTGGTGGGAGAGGGAACCATCACAATTCCTAGAAATAAGAATATCAAGGAACGAGAGGCAACCATTGACTTCTTGTTCTTTAGTGAACTTAATGGCTGATGATTGACGGTTGAGATGATCGAAGAAGAGATCCAATTCCTCTTGGCCATGATACCAGATGACATTAGTGTCATCTACAAATCTCTTCCAAAGCTTCGGCACGAGGCATGCCGAGCTTAGGGCCCTGGCTTCAAAATCCTCCATAAAAAGATTAGCTACGACAAAGGAAAGAGGGGAGCCCATGGCAACACCACAGGTTTGCTCAAAGAACTCTCCTTCAAAGCTAAAGAAGGTGGAGGTGAGGCAGATCTCCACTAATCGAGCAGTATCAGGATCAGTGAGGCGGTTGATCACCTCCATGGCTTCATTTATGGGGATGCAGGTATAAAGAGAAACAACATCAAAGCTAACCAGGATGTCCTTGGGGTCAAGCTTAATGCCCTTGAGCTCATTAATAAAGAAAGCGGAGTCTTTGACGAAGGACTCCGTACGAACAACTAAAGGCTTAAGCTTGAATGCAAGGAACTTAGCAAGAAGATA
>APFE030395512.1:1911-22806 GCA_000404065.3 Pinus taeda | reverse complement strand
GACATGAAAGATCTCGATGCTGCAAACTATATTTTGGGCAGGGAAATTAAAAGAGATTGGGCAAAGAGGAAGCTCTGGTTAAACCAGAGGAAGTATGTCGAGACAATATTGCAGAGGTTTAATATGCAGGATAGTAAACCAGTGAAGGTTCCTATTTCTGTAGGTGTGAGGTTATCTGCTGAACAGTGTCCCAAGACATAAGAAGAGGAAGAGGACATGTCCCATGTTCCATATGCAAGTGCAGTCCGTAGCTTGATGTATGCCAGGGTCTGTACTAGACCAGACATTGCACATGCAGTGGGAGTATTGAGCAGGTTTATGTCAAAACCAGGGAAGGAGCACTGGACAGCAGTGAAGCGGGTTTTCAGGTATTTGGTGGCACTAGTGATTATGGTTTGTGCTACCAAGGGAGACCAGGATTGGACAGAGTGTTGGTGGATATTCATGGCTTTGTTGATGCAGACTGGGCTAGAGATCTGGATCAGAGAAGATCTACAAGTGGGTATGTGTTTAACCTATTTGGAGGTGCAGTCAGTTGATGAGTAAGAAACAATCTGTAGTGGCACTATCAACTACAGAGGCAGAATACATGGCAACCACTCATGCAAGCAAGGAAGCAGTTTGGTTGCAGAGATTGTGTTCAAGTATGGGGTTAGTACAGGGTGCTATAAGGATAGACTGTGACAGCCAAAGTGCAATTTTCTAGGCAAAGAACCCTACTTATCATTCAAAGACAAAGCACATTAATGTTCAGTATCACTTTGTGAGGGATATGATAGAAGACAAAAAGGTGTTGCTGGTAAAGGTGGACACTTTGAAGAATACTGCAGATGCATTGACAAAATCTGTGAGCTCTGAGAAGTTCTCTTGGTTTAGAGAAACAATGGGTGTTTCAGGGCTGGAAAAATGACTAAGCTCTCTTGTGGCCCCCTGTGGAAAGAAAACAACAAGTGGGAGATTGTTGGGTTGTGTTATATTCTTTCCACATAGTTAACAGGGGGTTTGAGGGGTACCGTAACCCCACTTTATGGGGTCTGAGGCAGCGCCTCGGAAAATTTTGGTTTTGGACCCTATGTTAGGTTGGGCGAACCCACCTATGGTTTTGTGCATGAATTTCGCACATGTTTTTGGACACGATGGTTTCAGGTCCATGGTATTGGATGCTTCGGCATGTATAATAGTATTGTAACATTGAAAGGAACATAATGAAAAATCAAGCTAGTAGTCCCGGTTTTGGGATCCAGTGGGAAATCTCTGTGTATATGTGATTTATGTGTTATGCTCTCGCATTTTTTATTTTTTCATGTGATTTAGAATTCATATGCAGGTAATTTCTGTATGGGGTTAAAAACTACAAATAAATGGGATGTTCATTCCCCATATCATCTTATTGAACCAACACCATAGCTATAGTAGAGATGGTGACATCAAGGTACAGGAAATAATCATGCTGATAGTCAGGAGGATATAAAAGAGATGTCTAAACCAGTAAATATTTCAAGGCATCAAACGCTTTCTCTGCAGCATTATCCCAATGGACGAGAATCCCCTTTTTTAGTAAGCGAGTAAATCCTTTCGTCGGTTTAGCGTAGTTAGGGACAGACCTCCACATGAAATTAGATTTCCCTTGAAGTCTTTGTAACTGAACAAGAGTGGAAGGCACAGGGAAGTTAATGATTTCCTGGAATTTTAAAGAATCAATATGAATTCCTTGTTTTGAAACTACGAAACCAAGGATTCAACCAGAACCGGCACACAACACACATTTGTGCAGGTTAAGTCGAATATTATAATGTCTATAATGGAGGGAGATGGCCAATAAATGCATGGAGTGATCAGCCCAACGCTTGGAGTGAGCAGGGAGATCATCCAAATAGATTTTCACGATGTGCTTGATATCATGGAAAGCATAATCCATCACATGTTTAAATGTGGCCCCTGCATTCTTCAAACCAAAAGGGAGCTTTCTATAAGAAAAGTTACCAGAGGGACAAGTAAATGTGGTTCTAGGTTGGTCCATTGAGAGAATGTTGATTTGATTATATCCATGAATAAATAAATTTTGCAGTCAGCACAGTCATCAACAATCTGGTCAATAAACAGGTTTGGGTGGTTGTCCTTTGGACAAGCTTGATTCACGTCCTGATAATTGACACATACTCGGATTGTGCCTTGTTTCTTCATGACAGGGACAACATTCAACACCCAATTAGTTAAAGGAAAGGGATATATGAAACCAACCCAAAGAAGCTTTTCGATTTCATCCCTTATGCTAGCAGTCTTCTTCATATGGACCGGATGGAGGCGTTTTCAGATGAGTTTGGTATCAGGGAACATTTTTATTTTTTGCACTACGATATTTGGGTCAATAGTTGACATTTTCTCCTATGTCCAAGAAAATAAACCTCTTAACTCATGAAAAAAGGATTGATAAATATCGACTCCACATGAAGTGAAATATGCTCTGATGTATAAATTTTCGACTATTCTTGGTTTAATTGAAATATCGAGAGGAATAGTTTCTTCGATATTCAAAAGGTTCTTTTCAAAATCGATCCCATGAATGGAAACAAAATTTGTAAGGGGTGTGATAGGATTAGGTAGGTACACACCACTAATATTATCTTCAATGGTATCTGTGAAAGTGGGATAATGATGATGCTCATCCCACGGTGCGTCTTCTGACATCATGACCTCCATGATGCTTTCTTTGGTAGAGAATGTACATGAGAAAGTATCAAAGGGCATACCATAATCCAATTATCGATCTACCCAATTAATCAAATAAAAAGTATGGGCCGCCCAAGCCAAGTAGATGGCTTTGTAATCTTTCTCAACAAGATTAAGTGGCATCTGGTCACTAAAACGTTTGATGTTAGTTTCATCAAGAACAATCCATGGATCATCCAAGATTGTAGATGATGATATCATGTTGATATAAGCAACTAAAGTGGAGGATATGGGAAGGGGAAGGGGAGGGAGAGAAAAAGTTCCCATAAGTGATGAATCCTTCAATAAACCAACTCCAACATGTTGATAGGAGTGTAGGGATTCCCCTACAAGAGGGACACTTCTAGTAACATTGGAATCAAAAGCAAAGAAGTTGAGTTGATATATGACCACGATCATGCCTTTATGATGAAATGTGATCATGCAGAAGTAAGTTGAAACAACAACAACCATAGCATAAACCGATGTATGTCCCAGTAGAAGATTATAATCTAAAGGTCTGTCCATAACTTCTACTTCAACGGAGATGGATTTTCTCCCTAATTCCAGTTGGACGGAATTTAGAATCCCACAAGGTTTGTATTTCCTTCCATCAAAGGATTTTAATGTGGTGTTCGATTTACTCAGTTGAGGTGAACCAATCTCCTTCCAGCAAGACAAGGACATGATGCAGGTTGAAGTTCCCTTGTCTACAATAGAATGATGAATGTTCTTACCATGGACAAGGACCTGGATCATAAAATATAACTGAGCCAAAAGTTGAGGGGTATAGTTTTCATGAGAGAAAATTACTAGGTTAGAATGTGATGGATCCACACATCTAATAGCTAACAATAAGGCCTTTTTTTGGGTGGGGAAATTTTGCAATACCTAAAGAGTCAACATATTCGAAGGAGACTGTGCCAAATATTAAACTACATTGTAATTTTGAGTGGATATAGAATGAGGGTTGAAATCAAACTTATGGATAACACCCTTTGAAGGCTTGATATTCAATTCCACAAGAATCGAAGGTGGAACATGATCAGATGAAGGTGGTATCGAACTAGCAAGTTAATCAGTGGCCTGACCTCTTGGTAGATTCACATTAGCATAGTCCTTATTCTGAGTGGCCACCATGACATCATATTTCAGCTTTGAGGAGGAAAGAATTAAATTGTGTTAGAGGAAGAGGCATCCTGAGCAACCATATGGGTCTCCTGATTAGGAAACGGGTCGATCAACACAATGGGAGAAATGGATGATTTAAGGAACTGATTCACTTCATCGCAAGGTAGAAAATCATGAGTAGATTGATCCTCATGACAAATCAAACATGGGTATCAAGGCTTTCATTTCTCATTGGAAGACAAATTCATTTGTTTATCCTACAGTCAGGAGTCTTTCTTTTTCTTACCTTTAACTTTCTTCTTGCTTCCAAGTTGCTGTTGAGACTTGCCTTTATCAAATGAGACGACATTTCTCTTAGAAGTAGAAGTTGCAGGAGGCTAAGATGGTGGGTTTTGGGCAGGAGCGGAAGGATAAATACCATATGGTTTAATCACTGACTGTGAACTGGTAGAACCTATATTGCTATCAACAACACGAGATTCTTTACGGGGTGGAGGAGGAAAAATATTCAAAGGTCTTAAAGTGTTTGGTATCTTATCATAGAGCGTGCCTGATTGGGTATAGACCAGATCTAAATATTGAGCACGAGGAATAACCTGCTCTTCAGTCATGACTCCACCTTTGGCCACATCTTTCATTATGGAGCTAACAGAGATTTGACAAACTATTCCTCTAACAACTGATTGGGAACATAAGTCTTGACCAACCAGCAACGACGTCTCCGCTCATTAATGCGATCTGAAATATGAGTCCAGTCTGATTGTTTGAAGTTAGTAAATAGTTCCATTCCAATTTCATATTTGATGGGAAACTGGAAATGTGTGAGGAAGGTAGTGGCTGAAGTGTTGAAGTCATGAAACGATGCTCTAGGTAGTTCAATATACCATTTAGTTATGGTACCCATAAGCGTTTTTTGGAAAAGATGAAGTTGAATAGAATCATCATTAAGTGAATTAGATGAACACCATAGATGATACATCATAACATGCATCGATGGGTCTTCTCCTAGATTCCCATTGAACTTTTGGATATCAAAAGGAAACTTAGTGTGAATAATCAACCACCATGGCGAATGAGTGATGGGGTCGTTAGTAAGCTGAGTTAAATATGGTAATGTAGCCACAAAAGGCTATTGCAGATTAAAGTATGGAGGAGGATGGCCTAGATATGAAGGAATAGTTTGGGAAATAAGAACTTGCATTCCTGGATACAAAGGGTTATGATAATAAGGAATCTGGTTACTAGAATATGGAGGGTTCTGCTAACCAGCATACAATTGGGTTTGTTTCCTAGTCCTAGGATGGAGATAAAAGATGTTGGAATGGTTGAGTTTGGATTTTCTAGCCTTGAAAAGGCATTGATGTGATCCATATTATTTCTCGATCGTTCTTTGCATTGCCCCATGGTATGGGTTCAATTGGGACTCTACCAAATTTTGAATAATTTGACCTATCGAAACTTTAGGAGCACCTTGTGCAAACAATTGAGAAGGTGAGGGACCTTCTACAGGTTGACGAATCGGGATCTGGGGAGAACCAAACACCATTGGAATGGGCTGTAAAGGTTGGCTCACATATATTTTATCTTGTTGAGGTGCTGAAGAGTAGGTACAAATTTGCGATGAAGATGGTAGAGTTTGAGGATTCAATAATCAATCCTAAAATGAACCAAGTTATATGGGTATAGTAGGCTACGAAACACTCGAAGCCATTCCAGGGTCAGGAGGACTATAACTAGGCGAATTACAATATTGAGTAATACCAACAATAGGTTGCGCCCGTGCCATGGGAAGATGGGATGATGGAGGCAACTGTGATCCAGGTGGAGGGTACCCAACATAAAGAGGTTTGGGTTGTTGATGGTAGCTTTTCCCACTGATATAAGGGCCAACCTACTTCTCTATTGTAGGTGTATATGGAGGAAGAGGAGAAGTTTTTGTGGCATTTACAATAAAAGAACCAGACATTATTTCTGAATTGGATGACATGGGAGAGGTCTAGGGACTAAAAGACACACCAAAAAAGGTACCAAATAACGATTAAAAGCCAGGTGGAATGGATGAGCCACCATATAAATGAAATTTTGGTGAGGTTACAAACATATATGAGGATGCGACACTTGATGTCTCAACCATAGTGGTGGACAGAGGCTGGGAGATTGAATCCATTCTAGTCATGGTTAACAATCCCAATGAAGATTGTTGTGTGAAATCCGTGGGTAAGCCCAAAGAATCAGGTAAAGAATATTGTATTGATGGTTGAAGAGATGGAAGAGGATTGGTTTGATATAAATAAACTCCTTCCAAATGAACAGGAGTAGAAGGATAAGGCTCTTCTTGTGGGATCTCTTCAATACCTATAACTCCATATGGAAGAGGCTCACCGTCAGACCCAAGATATATTGGTTCTGTCTGAGACAAAGGAAGAGAGGAGGAAGGTCCCAAAGAATTAGGTAAATATGTCTTAGGCTCCTCAAGTTCAATAACCCCAAGAAAATATTTTCCTAACTCAAAGAGATCGGATTCAATGACCTAGGGTGAAAATTTTTCAAGGAATTATGTTTCAATTGTGTCAGTGTCACCAACAGGAAAATATGTAATATTGGGTTCGAAACTCAAGGGGATAGATGATTCTGGATTATCAATATCGGAAGGAGGGCCAGAAGTAGTTCCTAGTGTTCCCAATTTGGTAGTTTGTGTTTGTCTATGTCTAGGAAGATGGTTAGGAGTAGCCTCTGGAGGAAGAGTAGGCTTATTTTTCATTTTATGCAAATAACAATGAGGGAGATTTTATTTTTCCACATTGGATGATAAATTTTATTAATACAAAAATAAAAATAAAAAAAGGGTAATCTAGGCATAAAGGATTACCAAGAAATCATGAAGTGCAATATACACCTTGGCGAACTATGGACTTAATGTACAACAACCAATCTCCTCGAATGTTGTGTTCTGTGTATCACAGTATACATGTCGAAAAAATCAGTTACCTATGGATGGATAGAAACCTACTGGAGACTCCCAAACTATATGTGACGATACGTGGGAGTGAAATTCATAGTAGTTTGTCTAATGCATAATCATTCGATGAGAGCATTCCCATATACTATATATGTGTGAAGCACAACCAATATACCTGAAGGTACATGGAGTATTGTCCTATACACTCAGATACGTGGAATGGGATTTCAACCCCAGGATGAAACACTGGAAAACAACGACATCTCCTATTTTTAATGACGTCGGAACACGTCTCTAGCCTAGACCTCTAAATGTGTGAGTTAACGTTACAAATGCTTCTTAGGTTGATTCAATAAAATTTATTGCTTATGTTTGATTAAGTTTTAGTTTTAGGGCTCACCGCAAATGTCACCTGAATATCCTAAAATTCAAATCTAACTTGAGAAAATAGAAATCCTTTCTCTTTCAATGAAAATCTAGCTAAGGAAGGGAAGAAACAATCAATATTCAACACAAAATATGCAACAAACAAGATGCAAGATGAAATTTCATTTCCAATGCAATTGTTCCTATGCTAATGCACATGCAAAACCCTAAATGCTAATGCAAAATTTTTCTTTTCACCACACTTAAATTTTGAAATGGAGAAAACTAAGATGTAAATGTTCAATTATTGATTCAATTACACTTTTGAGAATGAGGATTAGAACAAAAATTCATACACGCGACCAAAAATCAATCGCAATCAGTTTGCAAGTAACCAAATGATTATAACAAAGAAAAGTTAAAACTGATTCTTACAAAAGGAAAACAACACAAATGCAAACCAAAAGGAGGCTTTAGAGGGACCACAAGACATAGAAGACTCAAGGAAGTTCAGCTAGAAGTAGGCTGACCAAAGATAGGCTCAAGAACCAATGCAAAATTCATGCAAAAATAGGGGCCAACGTTGGTGCAAAAGAGGCACTAGTGCATTGCAACGCTAGTGTAGAGTGGGCCAGGGTGAGGTGCAACGCTCTGTCAAAGGCACAATGGGTGCATTGGGCACGAGAAGGAGGTTTCTGGCACAACAATTGCAAAAAGTTCTTAATGAAATAACTTCCTAGGTCTATTCTTGGTTGGATGATTCAAAAAAGGTTTGTCAAAGAAATAATCAAACACAATGCACAATGATACCACTAAGGGAATGCTTCATTCCCCAGCGGAGTCACTAGTTTGTTATATGAGATTTATCATTGTAGACAAAAGTATCTCCCCTAGGTTGGTGGCTAATATAGAGCAACAAAGATACAAGGAACACAATGATTTTCCTTAAAGTAAATAGATGATGAAGTGAGGTCTACCTGGAATCCTTCGTACACTTCACTCCTTCTTTAGCTTAGAAGCTCTAATTCCAACTCTAATTGCCAAAATTAGAACTTGCACAGTCATATAACACAAGGCAAGAAACTATGATATCTGTTAGTGTCAGCCTTTGAAGCCTTCCACCAGTGATCAAACATTCTCTTACAAAGTGGTCTTAGGGTGTCAAAGTAAAATTTTGTCATTTCAGTGAGTCTTCAAGTAAAATTTGGTCACTAGGTATTAGGTCTAGGATTTGTTTTCACTCCTTCCAAAGTTTTCCAAGTGTCGATCCATGTCACCATTCGAATGAGTGTAGCATCATTAAAAGAGTTGTCATCATTATTTCATTTTCCAATGGGTCATTTTACACCTTGTTTGTGCTTCAGTTGTGCTCAGGTAAGGCTCATTTCCCTCTCCTAGGGTTTTTGTCTTTGAGTAAGAAAAAATGAATTTTGAAAAAGTGATAGAGGTTTTTGTCCAAAATAGGCCAAGGAAGAAACAACTCCTTCACATTTTACACAGGTGTCATGGTCTTAGAGAAATGTCAAAAATACAATTGCCTCAGGAGAGTAAATGCACCTCTGGAGTGACCTTGGGAAAATCAAGATTTCTCCTAGCCTTGTTAGCCAAATGACTTGCTTGATGAGTCAAATGATAACTCGACACAAATATCTTTCTAATGAGATATATTGAGCCAAATTTGGAGATGAGGAAGACCTTCAAAAGTTGACTGCAATAGCACTCTGTATTTAGGTAGCCTCATTCTGCACATTTTGACCAGTTTTGGGAGATTGGACTTTTGATAGGGAAAATGAACATAACATTGGCAAATTAAAGATTTTCTAGAAATTATATTCGATAAGCTTTCCAACGAGATATCACACACAAAATTTGGACACAGGGAAGGCCTCCAAACGTGGTCTGCAAAAGGCACTACACACCAAAGTCTGGCGCTATGCATAGGAGTGGCGCTACGAACTTGGGTTTTTCCTACAATGTAATTTTGAACTGGCGCTACGTACCAAACCTGCGGTACACACCAAACTTGTGCTACACACTTGGGAAAGTTTCTACGCACCTGGCAGTTGGGCTACAAACAGTTGCAAAATTCTTCAAATCACCTCAAAACTCCCAAACTCCTCCATTGCAAGTAAGTAACATTACTTTTCTTACAGACAAGAAATGTTGCATAAATTTTTGGATTGTGTTGCCTCTCAAAACATTAAACTCTAATTGTTTCTCTCTCTCAAATACACTCATTGCTTATGTCCGATATCATTTTTACTATTTCATTACAACCCATCCTCCCATACATAATTCCCTCGCTAAAACTTTTTCCTTACAATCTCAAACCCTATACTCATACACCCCAATCCCTACAATACCACAAACCCTACCATACTCCCAAACCCTACACCATTCATTAACCCTACTTATTCCCCACATCCCTTTCCCATTATTTTTCACCCTAACTTACTTTCCTATCCAAAATATCTTCATACTCATCTTACCTTCATTCACTAATCCACCTCTCTTCATTTACCACAAAGAGGAACAAATGTACAACAATGGAGAGAGACAGTGAGTATGAATTGGAAGATGAAACACTTAGTGGCAGTTCCAGAGAGAGAGATACATAGAGTAGAAAGCCTCATAAGGGAAGAAAACATATCAAAGAGGAGCCCACCAGTTTGAGGGACTACTTGAGAAGGCCAATAGAGACAAGAAGATGCCTCGCCACATGGCCTATCACTATATAACCCCGAACAGAATATGCAATATAAGGATAGGAAACTTAAGGCAAGGTTGAGGAAGGCCTTGAGAAGCAAAAAGTAGCAAGACAAACTAAAAATCTTGGCCAAGGCCTTACTAGCCCATCAAAGCAACTAATGAGGGAGCTTTGTGCCAAATTTGGGAAAGTTTTGGTGAAATTTTGTCATTTTGAAATTTTGATACGCTTTTTACTGGGAGACGTTTTGGAGGAATGGTTTGCATATTTAGATTCATCATAATGATAACATCAATCCCTAAAAGTTTCAGAAAATTTGGAGCAAATATTGGTCACCTAAAGGTAAAAAAACCATAAAAACAAATGACCTCTCTGCCTCTTTTTGGGCACACAAGAAGTAGCCTTGGGAGATTCCACGTTTGAGGGGGCAAATGACCTCCAAATGCAAGCATTCAAGATGTTCCAGAAACTAGACAAGAATACCTTTCCAATGCGCTATCTTGGGCTCAATTGAGCTAAGGGGAAGGCCTCCAAAATCAGCTGAGAATTGGCGCTACGCATAGAACCAATTTGCTCAAAAATCCAAATTTTGCCTAGTTTTTCTACAAGTTGACTTTTTCTCTCATCTTGGATGAATTTATGATTGTAAATGATGTTATGCTATGTAAATGTAATTTTAAAATGACCTTAAAGGGTAGATTCCTCATTTTGAGGTGGTTTGGAGGTGAATGAATCAGTTTCCATGGTTTTAGAGGCAAGCTGTTCCACTACCTATATTCCTGTTCCTAGTTTAGATATGGTTGAAACAGTCCCTTATCTCTTGGATTCGACCCCTGATGGCTAGCATAGGTGGTTTTTATGTCTATATTATGTTTTTTTATCAGTCATTAGAAGAGGTTGGACTCTTTTGGATGCTTTGAGCTTCATTGTACACTTGTATTAGCAGTTTCGTAAGGAAATAAACCAGGATTTGCAGCTATTTTTGTGGGATTCTTGTGGTAATGTGTTTTTGCATTGTTTATTCTTTTGTAATTAATTTTTCTTATGTTTTATGTGTGCCACAATATTATTCATTCTTCTAAACTAAATGAAATCAAGATAGATAGGTGGAATACATTGGTTACAGTACTCTACCTTAGGAATCCATTTAGTTGTTTGATGTTTTCAACTGTTTGAAGAGGACTCATGACCTGCATTCCCTCCTCAGCTCCTCACCAGTCTTAGATCTACCATCTTATCAATTTCAAGTGTTAAAGCACCTACCTACCTTGCCCCAAAGAACACCCTGCATTTCTAAGTTGATTTCCTGAACCCAAAGCTGCCTACTCCATTTGATCCAGCAAAACCATCAAAATCAACAAAAAACCCTAGAGCTACTATACATAGCCTAAAATCCATATTTGATTCAATCATCTCAAATGAGATTCACAAGGAGAGAGCCCTCTCCTGACCTGGTAGGGCTAGCTACCAGGTTAAGTGTGGTTTGTGGTTATCCTAGGATTGCCTTCTTTCAGCTTGAGGTCAATCTAGGCTCTAACATAGTGGCGACCATACTTGGGAACATAGTTTTATGTTCCTCAATAAAATGTATCAAGTTTAGATCTCATTGTTGATGGTGGAAAATGATCAGACACCGGAAGTCTAAAATCATTCACCTGGCAACTCCAAATCAGTTTCGAGATCAGATCCAAGGACTCCACTGGAGGTTGAACCCAACTAGTAGAAACATGAAAGGACAATATGGAAAGATCAGGTATTCAAGTTGGAATTTCATCCAAGACATGATGTTCTTCGTTATACATTTATTCCTCTTTTCTTGAGAATGTCAAGAAGGCTTTGCAAAGTATATTGTATTTGAGAAAAGATCTTAGACATGCATTTGATTCTTTCCCTTTGAAGATTGTGAATACCAAATATTCGCATGCCTTTTCTCTTGATCAAGACCCTTCTTCCGAATCTTGTGATGACCGTCTTCAAACTGATTATCCTAAAGAGACCAAAACTGATTCTACACCTTTTGTACATACTCGTATACCTTGTAAAATTCTAGATAGATACAAGGCTTTGATTTTACCTCCTATATCCCATGCTTTCCCTAAAAATAATTACCTATATCTACCAAGATTTGATGGTGAATGTGACAACATCACTGCTGAGAGACATGTACTGAATTTTGAGTCTTTTATTGACCTTTTTAAAGTTGATGAAGAAGATGTCAGTATTAGGCTTTTTTCTCTTTCTTTGCAAGGCAAAGTCAAGAGTTGGTTCAAAACCTTGCCTGATGCAAGCATCTCAGATTTCCAGCAGTTCGTCAAAGTTTTCCTCGACAAGTGGGTGGTCAGACATAACCCTTTATTGATTCTAGAAGAATATAACCAGTTGAAAAGACAGCTAGGGGAGACAATACAACAATTTTCTGCCACATTTAACCAAGTTTATTGTTCAATTCCTGTTAATATAATACCTCCTCCCGGATCCTCTCTCTTGTACTACCCGGAAGCTTTTGATCCGGAAATGGAGTTCCATCTGAGGGAAAGGAACCTTTCAACACTTGAAGAGATGAAAAATAGTGCAGTAGATGTAGAGGCTAATCTACTGATCAGAAGGGCAAGTTTGAAGGAAGAAGAGATGAAGAACATAGATCTAGAGGAATCGACATCTTTAGAGGTAAAGCTCGACATTTTGGTAAGCAAAGTGGAAGAGATAATGCAAAAGATCACCACAAGTAATGAGTATGATGTTCAAGACCATGGCTCACTGATTGAAGAAGAACAAGTGGCTGATCCAAAACATTTTTTTTCTTTTCCCGGTTGTCATAGATATGATAATGATTGTTTTATAAATCATCTTGGAGAAGTGAGATCTGTTGATCTGAAATGTATGCTTGATGATGTGTTTTATACTGATAATTTGCCTTATTTTGATAAGTATGATGATGATTATGTTCTCCGAACAGAAGCTTGTCTTGCAGACAAATCAGCAGCTGGTTTGTGGAAGGAGGAAGTTCACTTTTTAGCTCGAATACAGTGATTAGCCGTTGCATATCAGCTATGGAAGTGAGGAGGAAAGTGCATAAAATTTTGAAGTAAGTGAAGGATCTTTGCCTTTTTGTTTTTCTTCATTTCAGTTCATAAAAGACAACTTTCATGCAATCAAAAATCAACTGTTGACAAGTTTTGATCTGGACCATTGAGAGGGCAACGAAATCCTTGTTCAAGACTTCTCATATCTAGATTTGCAGCCTCCGAATGCCATTGAATGACAAGTTGTAGATGAAGACTGGGAAGCTGAAACATATGATTAAATGATGCAAGATGATTCCGTACCATTCTGTTTTGAACCATTTCAGTTTTTGAAGGGAAATTTGCATAGTACATCTTCAATAAAGGATGAGCAGCCTGTAGAAAATCATGCAATCTCATTCGAACCAATAGAAAATGGGTTGCAATGGCCTTTTCAATTTTTTCATGATCCAATAGCTGATGTGTTGGATGATGTCTATAGTCAAAGTCCTTCTCCATTAGCTAACTGTGAGCTTTAAATGAGTATTGGTACAAACTTGATCCGGCAGCCGGTTTCTTTGCCTTTTTTAGCAGGAGTCTCATCACAAAGCTCAGATGAAAGTTTGCATTCATGGTATGAGGAGAAACAAAGTAATCCATTGGATGAGCTAAGTCTCAGTGCACATGAATTTCAAGATCCTTATGCAATATTTTTGGAGTCGAACAGAGAATCCATATTATTCAGCGGATCTGTTTAGAAGTTTTCATGGGAGTTGCCTTTCAGTAGTTCTCTCTTGTTGTTCATAAGAAATAACTTGCAAAGAATTCTAACAACAACCAAAATGCTTACTTGGTTGCATTGGTTGTTTCATTTCACTTGATCAGGTGATGAATGGAACAGTTAGAGTAGGATTTATTGAATAAGCTCCATTTTGAGTATCTTTTAAGTTTGTTAGTTGTGTTAAGTATTGGGTCAAGTTTTAGTTGAGTAAAAGTAAGTTTGTGTCATCAAGTCATTAGTATTCAGTCATGTATTTCAGATTGGGTTTTGTTTTTGACTTCATGCCCAATGGATAAGGCTACTTGGTCTACGGTGTTCTTGGCACCTCCAAGGAGCTACCATCCCCAATGGAGCCAATGTTAGTGTCAGCCTTTGAAGCTTCCCACCAGTAAAACATGCTCTTAGAAAGTGTTCTTAGGGTGTTAAAGTCAAATTTTGTCATTTCAGTGAGTCTTCAAGTAAAATTTGGTCACTAGGTATTATGTCTAGGATTTGTTTTCACTCCTTCCAAAGTTTTCCAAGTGTTGGACCATGTCACCATTCTAATGAGTGTACCATCATTAAAAGATTTGTCATCATTATTTCATGTTCCAATGGGTCATTTTACACCTTGTTTGTGCTTCAGTTGTTCTCAGGTAAGGCTCATTTCCCTCTCCTAGGGTTTTTGTTTCTGAGCATGAAAAAATGAATTTGGAAAAAGTGAAAGAGATTTTTGTCCAAAATAGGACAAGGAAGAAAAACCTCCTTCACTTTTTACACAGGTGTCATGGGCTCAGAGAAATGTCAAAAATACAGTTGCCTTAGGAGAGTTAATGCACCTCTGGAGTGACCTTTGGAAAAGCAAGATTTCTCCTAGCCTAGTAAGCCAAATAACTTGTTTGATGAGTCAAATGATAAATAGACAAAACTATATTTCCAATGAGCTATCATGATCTAAATTTGGAGTTGAGGAAGACCTTCAAACGTTGATTGCAATAGCACTCTACATTTAGGTAGTCTCATTATGCACATTTTGACCAGTTTTGGGAGATTGGACTTTTGACAGGGAAAATGAACCCCAAATTGGAAAATTCAAGATGTTATAAAAAACATACTAAATAAGCGTTCGAACGAGCTATCACACGCCCAATTTAGACACTTATAAGGCCTTCAAAAGGGGTCTGCAAAAGGCGTTATGCACCAAAGTCTGGCGCTACACGCCTGGGTTTTTCCTACAGTGTAATTTTGAACTGGCGCTACACACCAAACCTGCACTACGCACCTGCAGTTGGCCTACAAATAGTTGCAAAATTCATCAAATCACCTCAAAACTCCCAAACTCCTCCATTGCAAGTAAGTAACATCACTTTTCTTGCAAACAAGAAATGTTGCATAAGTTTTTGGGTTGTGTTGTCTCTCAAAACATTAAACCCTAATTGTTGCTGTTTCTCAAATACACTCATTACTACTGTCCCATAACATTTTTACTATTTCCTTACAACCCATCCTCCCATACATAATTCCCTCCCTAAAACTTTTCCTTACAATCTCAAACCCTATACTCATATACCCTAATCCCTACAATACCACAAACCCTACCATACTCCCAAACCCTACACCATTCATTAACCCTACTTATTCCCCACATCCCTTTCCCATTATTGTTCACCTTCACTTACTTTCCTATCCAAAATATCTTCATACTCATCTTACCTTCATTCACTAATCCACCACTCTTCATTTACCACAAAGAGGAACAATTGTACAACAATGGAGAGGGACAATGAGTATGAATTGGAAGATGAAACCCTTAGTGACAGTTCCAGGGAGAGAGACACACAGGGCAGAAAGCCTTATAAGGGAGGAAAACATATCAGAGAGGATCCCACTAGTTTGAGAGAGTCCTTGAGAAGGCCAATAGACACAGGAAGATGCCTCACCACATGGCCTATCACTATATAACCCGGAACAAAATATGCAATATAAGGATAGGAAACTTAAGGCAAGGTTGAGGAAGGCCTTGAGAAGCAAAAAGGAGCAAGACAAACTAAAAATCTTGGCTGAGGCCTCACTAGCCCATAAAAGCAACTAATTAGGGATCTTTGTGCAAAATCTAGGCAAGTTTTGGTGAAATTTTGTCATTTTGAAATTTTCCAGCAGAGGGAATTGCATTAGGTGCGTAGCGCCACCGGCACTACGATTTTTACTGGGAGAATTTTTGCAGGAATGGTTTGCATATTTAGATTCAGCATGATGAGAACATCAATCCCTGAAATTTTCAAGAGATTTGGAGCAAATCTTGGTCACCTAAAGGTCAAAAAACCATAAACAAAATGACCTCTCTGCCTCTTTTTGGGCACACAAGAAGCAACCTTGGGAGATTCCACGTTTGAGGGGGAAAATGACCTCCAAATGAAAACATTTGAATATGTTCGAGAAACTAGACAAGAATACCTTTCCAATGAGCTATCTGGGGCTCAATTGAGCTAAGGGGAAGGCCTCCAAAATCAGCTGAGAAGTGGCGCTACGCATAGAACCAGTTTGCTCAAAAATCCAAATTTCGCCTAGTTTTTCTACAAGTTGACTTTTTCTCTCATCTTGGATGAATTTATGATTATAAATTATGCTATGTTATATAAATGTAATTTTAAAATGAACTTAAATGTTAGCTTCATCATTTTGTGGTGGTTTGGGGGTGAATGAATCAGTTTCCATGGTTTTAGAGGCAAACTATTCCACTACCTATATTCTTGTTCCTAGTTTAGATATGATTGAAACAGTCCCTTATCTCTTGGATTCCACCCCTGATGGCTAGCATAGGTGGTTTTGATGTCTATATATATATATATTTTTATTTTTATTTTTTAATTTTAAATTTTATTTTTATTTTTTATTTTTTTTTTAATTTTTTTTTTTAATTTTTTTTTAAATTTTTTTATTTTTTTTGATTTTTTTTAATTTTATTTATTATTTATTTTATTTATTTAATTTATTTATTTATTTATTTTATTTTATTTTATTTATTTATTTATTTTATTTTATTTTAATTTAATTATATTTTATTTAATTTTTATTTTTTTTTTTTTCAGTCATTAGAAGAGGTTGGACTCTTGTGGATGCTTTAAGCTTCATTGTACACTTGTATCAGTAGTTTGGCAAGGAAATAAACCAAGATTTGCAGCTATTTTTGTGGGATTCTTGTGGTAATGTATTTTTGCATTGTTTCTTCTTCTGTAATTAGTTTTTCTCATGTTTTATGTGTGCCACAATCTTATTCATTCTTATAAACTAAATGAAATAAAGATAGATAGGTGGAATGCATTGGTTACAGTGCTCTAGCTTGGGAATCCATTTAGTTGTTTGATGTTTTCAACTGTTTGAAGAGGACTCATGACCTACATGCCCTCCTCATCTCCTCACCAGGCTTAGATCTGCCATCTTATCAATTTTAAGTGTTAAAGCACCTACCTACCACGCCCCATAGAACACCCTGCATTTCTGAGTTGATTTCCTGGACCCAAAGCTACCTACTCCATTTGATCCAGCAAAACCATCAAAATCAGCCCAAAACCTTAGAGCTACTATACCTAGCCTAAAATCCATATTTGATTCAGTCATCTCGACTGAGATTCACAAGGAGAGAGCCCTCTCCCGACCTGGTACGGCTAGCTACCAGGTTAAGCGTGGTTTGTGGTTATCCTAGGATTGCCTTCTTTCAGCCTGAGGTCAATCTAGGCCCTAACAATATCTATGCAGTATCATCTAAGTACTTAATTCAATAGATCAACATGGTATTGAAATAAGTGAAATAACAACATCACATATAGGAAAAAATGAATTATTTGCATTAATATAAATGATTTTGGGTTGTGCTATATTCTTTCCACGACTAGCTACCCTAGTTAACCGGGGGGGTTAGAGGGGGGTGGTTAGCCCCCCTATACGGGGTCTGGGGCAGCACCCTGGGGGAATTTGTTTTTGGACCCTATATTGGGTGGGCAGACCTACCTATGGTTTTGTGCATGG
Organism: Pinus taeda; assembly: GCA_000404065.3. NCBI lineage: Eukaryota > Viridiplantae > Streptophyta > Pinopsida > Pinales > Pinaceae > Pinus > Pinus taeda. The sequence continues at coordinate 5,146 of APFE030395512.1, read as the reverse complement.
ATTTCACACAAGGTTTTGGGTGCGATGGTATTCAGTCCATGGTATTGGATGCTTTAGCATGCATATATATGTATTATAACATTGAAAGGAACATAATGAAAAATCAATCTGGTAGTCCCAGTTTTGGGATCCAGGGGAAAATCTCAGTGTATGTTTGTTTTATGTGTTATGCTCTCGCTATTGTTTATTTTCTGTGTTTTAGAATATTTATGCAGGTAATTTCTGTACGGGGTTAAAACCTACGAATGGAAGGAGATTAAAACCACAAGTAGTAGTCGAGCTTGTAGAAGAGCTCCTCAAAGTTGTTGACTTGTCCTTTCCTTATCACAATATGCACCTTCAATCAGCCTAAATGCATGAGATGATGTCCACTCACTACAACAACATAAGGGCATAATCACTCTCCAAACTTCCATCCCCAACCACATAGAAGGTTGGGAATATATACAAAAGTATGGTAAGTTGGGAGTTCTTATCCAATCACCAATCTAGGGTAAGATATCCACCTCTAATAGACATATAGGAAGAAAGGATTAGTGGTGAAAACTCCAATGTAGGGAAGGATAGGATTTGAATGTTTTATCCAAGGTAAGTAGTTGAAATAACTTCTAGAAAATCCTAGAAGGGGAAGGTTCTTAAATCATGATCATTCTCCCATATTTCTAGAACTAATGCAGGTGCAAAGGGTTGCAACCCATTGGTGACCAACGCAAGCCATAGTGGAGCAACTTGCTAGTGAACGCATCCTGGTAAGTTTACAGGGAGCATTGGTCCTTAAACTAGGTCAGATGAAGTAGTTCAGGGCTCAAACTCTAGGAAATGAAAGGTACATGCATAGGTATTTGTGCAAGATGATGACAAGGGGGAATAAGATGTTGATTGATCCCATTAGAAGGGTCACTAATTGGATGTGACAAAATGGCCTATAAATAACTTAATTTAATTGAAATAAATTACTACAAATTATCAATCAATCATACTGAAATGAACTCAAGCTTACCCAAATTGAATTAATCTAGTTAACATAGTCATAAATGCCATGTCACCTCAGTTAACTACCTTCAATAATTTTGCTGAAATGGAAATTCGAATTTTATCTAGTTTGACCAAGGCAATGTCAAACTGAAATTTTCTTGCTACATTTTCAACAATACTAGGGACTTTTTAAAGAAGTTTAGAATGTTGATTAGTAAGCCAACAACAAAAAATTTAGAAGTTGGGTTGAAGTTATATGTGTTAGAGTCGGTCTTGTCAGCCCTCCGTCAGAGATCAAAACTCTTTCTGCATTTCATTTTTAGGAGTCTCACTCCATTCACTCAGCTGCATTCCGCTAGGGGCATGCCATAATCTGATGGAAGGATCTTGTCAGTCATTTCCCCTCATGTCTGGCACCTGCTGGCTTAGGTCTTTTCATCAATGTTTATTAAAGTCCATAACAGTCAATGTTTGATCTTTTAATGGAAAAGAGTCATTTTCAGTCATTTGGTCTAGGGATTAGTCAATCTGGTCTTCAACCATGTCCAATAAAGCCATGCAGGCCAGAGGGAGGCCCTTACAAAGTTGTTATTTAAAGATTTTCATCATCATGTTGACAGATTACAACTGTTCTTCAAAAATCTATTTTGAATAAAAGTCAAACAATGTGTCATTTGTGATAATTTTCAAAAGAAGTTTCCAGTTGATCTCTTCAGGCGCAGTCATGGTTTCCTTGGCCAAATGCCATGCCGACAACCCCTGCAAAAAGTGCCAAAAATTTCATCATTTTAGCTAAAAATTCAAAGGGAAAAGTGAAATACAGAGTTGAATTAAATCAGGAAAAAGTGCCAAAACAAAACATTACCAAAGTGGGTTTTGAAGAAACAAAAATCAAACCCATGACTCCAAATTTCTTTATATAGAATTTTCACAAGGAACAATGTCATTTTGCACACCAAGGATAGAGAGAAAGCATTTCAAAGTGATTGAGAGTGAAAGCACGCGTTTTGAGTGAGGTTGGAGGTGTTTTCATAGCCGCGCCGCACAGGCAGAGGGGCGCGGCGCACAGAGGGAGCGCGACGCACAGATGAAGCGCGGTGCACTGGGCGCTACCACGCAGTGTTAAATTAACACGGGAACGATGCACACAAATGGTGTGGCGCACAGGCAAAGGGGCATGGCGCACACCCATAAAGGCCCAATTTGGCTCCAAATTTGCAACAAATCGCCTTGAAACCCTTGAAATTTCCAGGTAGGGTCGACATCTCGGTTGCTCATCAAATTTTGTGAATATAATGATGCTTTATGGCTGTTTATAGTTGCAATAAAAATTCCTAAACCCTACCACTTGAAATCATCAAAGCCATTGCTCTTAGGGTTGCAAATTTGTTGTGTTGATGCCAAGGTTCCTCCTACCTTTCACCTTTCCCTTCTTTCCATCATTCCCTTCCCCCCCCATTCCATTTTTCCCATCTTTCCCTACCCTAAAACATTACTAAACCCCTATTCCCTATCCCCTCCACTCATTTGTCAATGTAAAACCCCAAAATCCTACCTTATAAAATCCCCAAACCCTCCTACATGCCCCTAAACAAAATTTTCCCCCATAACCCCTAATTCCATCATATTATTCCCCTTCCTAACACTCCCTTTTGCATTGTTCACCTTGGTGGCAAAGTTCATAACAACACATAGTTTCATACATCATCAAAGGGCGGTCCAAGCACAGTCCATATACAGTAGTCATGGCATCTGAGCTTTCATCGGAGTATGAAATGGAAACCCAAAGTGCTTCATCCTCGGGAGAACAGGCTCCCCAGAGACATCATAAAAGTGGAAAACATGTTAGGGATGAACCAACCACCCTCACAGAATTAGGCCTGCCCTCTTTCTATGTAATGTTTCCAGCATCTATCATGTTTGTAGTTTTGTCAAAAGGTGGCTAGTGTTTGAGTTCATCATGAGTTGGCCCGTCTTTTTGTGCTTCACTTACATGGAGATCACTCTATCTTAGCCAGTGTCACCTTCACACTGACACCTGAAATTGTCTCATTAGCAACCAACATACTGAACATTGGAGAACCATGGCACAAGAAACAAAAGGTTGATCGGCATCATTATGAGCCATACATTAAGGTCAGTTTCTTGAGGCAGCTCAAAAGAGTCTTTCCATTCCGATATCTGAAAGATGAATATGCTCCACTAATGAAGTTGATCATGAAATATTTCAGCTGTGAGGGGAGGTTCTCTCATTTATATG
>APFE030395510.1:47281-92884 GCA_000404065.3 Pinus taeda | reverse complement strand
CATAGTCAATCTTCCTCCCCCTGCTACCTTACAACAATTGCAGAGCTTGCAAGGTAAAGCAAATTTTTTACGTCGTTTCGTTCCAAACTATGCCGAGGTGGCTAAAGGTTTTACACGTTTACTTAAAAAAGATGTCCCTTTTCATTGGGATACCATGGCTCAAGAATCTTTTGAACGACTTAAGGGTCTCCTTGTTTCTGCTCCATTGCTTCGCCCTCCAAACTATCATCGTGACTACACCCTGTATTTAGCTGCCGTCGACACCACTATCGGCATGGTTCTTGTTCAAACCGACGACGATGCCATTGAGCATGTTATTTATTATCTCAGTAGAAACCTTTTAGATACGGAAGCTCGATATGCTTATGTCGAGAAGTTGGCGTTAGTCGTCGTTTGCACTGTCCAACGTTTCCGTCACTATATTCTGCTGCGCACTACTACTGTGATTTCCGATTGCAACCCTATGGCGTATATCTTGTCACGCCAGTTGCTGGGGGGCAAGTACTCAAAGTGGATTGTCATCCTCCAAGAGTTTGACTTGGAATTCGCTACCGCCAAGTCAAAGAAATCGCTCGTTTTTGCTAAGTTAATTTTCTCTTTGCCATCTTCTTCTTCACCCTCTCATACAGAGGATCAAATTCCGGATGAGACTTTGTTTCTCATCAGCACCCTAGACCCCTGGTACCGTGACATCCTTATATATCTACAAACGTCCTCCTTTCGCCCGGGCGTGTCTAAAGACGCTCGACGAAGGATTCGTCATCAATCTCAACCATATCATATCATTGGGGATACCTTATATCGCCTTGGCGCCGACTCTGTCCTCCGCCATTGTCTTACTCACGAGGAAGCTTAGCGAGTCTTGCATGACTACCACTCAGGTGCTTGTGGTGGTCACATGTCCAGATATGCAACTGCCCAAAAAATCCTCCGTGCTGGCTACTTTTGGCCCTCTATCTTTAAGGATTGCATTCTTGCTGTCCGTTCCTGTCATGAGTGCCAGATATTCCAGCGGAAGATGCGAGCACCCCCCGCTCCTTTGCACCCTGTTGTTACCGTAAGCCCTTTTGCCAAATGCGGCATTGATTATGTGACCTGTAACCCTCGCTCAGCCGGGAGGCATGGGTTTATCATCGTTGCCGTCGATTACTTTACTAAATGGGCCGAGGCGATGCCTACACTGACTGAAGACGGTCACACAACGGCGCAATTTTTATTCAACCACGTTATTTCGCAATTCGGCTTCCCTCAAGCCATCGTCACTGATCACGGAAAGCATTTTCGGAATCATATGATGACGGAATTAACAACCCAGCTAGGCTTAAAGCACGATAGTTCTACTCCGTACTACCCTCAGTCCAATGGCCAAGTTGAAGCAATGAATAAGATTTTGGTTACAATGCTTCAGCGTACCATTGGCATGCACAAGTCTAACTGCCATTTGATGTTGTTCCCTGCTTTGTGGGCTTACCGAACCTCTGTGAAGGATGCCACTGGTTTAACTCCATTTCAACTAGTCTATGGACTAGAGGCTACCCTTCCAATCGAGTGGGAAATCCCTTCGTTAAGATTAGCTATCGAGCTACTTCCCAACACCACCCGATTAGAAGAACGTCTCCTTTATCTGGAACGGCTAGATGAGACTCATCGCCTAGCCAATTTGGCCATCGAAACACAGAAGAAGCGAGTCAAATCTCACTTTGACCATACTGTACATCCACGTTCTTTTAACGAGGGAGACTTAGTTCTGCTATACGATCAGGGAAACGATAAGCTAGGAGTAGAAAAGCTCGAATCAATGTGGCTAGGCCCTTACATTGTCAAGAAAGTTTTGCAAAAAGGGGCCTATGAGCTAATTGATTATGAAGAAAACCCTCTCGCACAGCCCCGAAACGGGCTGTATTTGAAAAAGTACTATGCGTGATGCTGGTATAGTTCATTTTGTATATACATGTACTCTAGCAAGTGTGTTGTGTATGTGTGTCAAAATTTTAATAGGCTTGATTGTCTCTTATTGTGTCTTTCGCTTCTTGTGCAGATGTCTAATACGCCTCATATTGGTTTCGCTGATGGTGCCTGTCGCAGTACTCGCAACTTGTCCTCTGCGGCATGGGTGATCTATGATCCTCATGGTGAGCTGATAGATCTTCAAGGTGTCTGTTTGGGTCGTACCACTAATAATGTCGCAGAATATTGTGCTGTAATCGAGCTCCTCACTGAAGCAATTAATCTCAGCATTCGGGCATTGGTGGTAAACCTGGATTCTCAACTTGTCGTCCTCCAGCGCAATAGGTGTTATTCCGTCAGAGACCATCATATTCTAAGGTTGTATCTACGTGTAAGATTGTTAGAGAGGAATTTTGAGTTCATTACATATCAGCATATTCCACGACAATTAAACACATTATCTAATGCATTGGCCAATCATGTATTAGATAGACGTTTGCATAATTTGTAAATAAAACATTATGCAAGCAAGCACATGAAAACACAATAATGAACCATAAACATATGTATATATATACGTGTGTGTCAAAATGTTTGCGCCCTGCACGTTACATAATCCAAAAAATAATACATGTCCAAAGCTCATACAGCTGCTGACAACTTGTTCCTCAAAAACATGCAAAAAAAAACCTAGGCGTCTAATCACGATGATGCTCATGATAGCATGTCACTGCTAGCACCAAACGTCTCAACAGAGGATGGACGCGAGTAGATACTCCCACCGTGTGCCTCTGGTACGCTCTAGGCACGTTCGCCAATCTGCCATAATCTGGAATACCTCGAGTAAGTGCCTCAAGGTTCTGTACTAGATCGTCATCACCCTCTACCTGAGGGTCCGTTGCAGGTTGTGCTCTCCGCACGTTATGAGGCAAGTCAGCTGGTCGCTCTGCACCAACATCTGTATACATATATAGACGCTGTAAGAGATAGGCATGTATTAACAAAAAAAACTTAAATACATAAAAACGTTAAAAAAAACAAAGAGTTCTTACCTAGCTCCTCGTCCCAGTCCTCTCCGGCAGGCAGAGGGAGATCGGGATCTCCAGTGAAATCCGTGCCCGCATAGGGCCAGTCCTTGATGACAATCATTTGGTGACGGAGCCAGGTAAAGAACTTGGGCCTCCAGGCCATCTGCTGGCCCCCTCCTCCTCTGGGCATGAGTTCTTCCCATCGATTTAACCTCGTTTCCCGTAGCACTGGATCTGCCACTATACCCCCCGGTACCCGGAATATCGGTAGTCGCTCCAGGAAGAAAGTTACCACGATAGATCCATAGCCGAACTGTTTGTTCCCATCATGCTTACACTTGGTAAGCTGCCTTTTGATGTTTGTTGTCACTGTCGTGGCCCAATCAAACAGTGTAGGCTGGAGACACTCAGTGGCCAGCAGCAAATGATTTTTGCTGGCCTCGTGGGGCGCCTGTACCCCAGCTGTTCGGGTGATAGTGAATAAAATCACTCGTAGTACCAGGTCGGGCATCGTGTTAATATCTACTTTCTTACTGTTTGCTCCAAACTGTGCCCCAGGACAAACTCGTTCCATCACCTCCCCTATCTTCTCTCCAGAAGGCCAACTACCAGTCAAGATGGGCCGTGCACCTCGCCGCGATAACCCAGTGATAAAGTAGACATCGGAAACATCTAACTCCAATGTCTGGTCTTTCAGGTGAAATACCTGATCCTCCGTATCCCAAGCATCCACGATGAATCGCAATAGCTCAGGTTGTGCATGTAAATATGAGGTGTGGAAGAATTTCTTCAAGCCACAGAGTCTCAGAGCATTCATACAATCATCATCCTCCATTGCCATGGCATCCACGGCATTATGCTCCCGTTCTTTCCATTCTAGAACCATTCTGACAAAACCCTGCAACCACAAAGGTGAAATTTCCATCATTAGATCATTGATGAAACCTAAACTGGAAAAACTTTGCAATTGCAACGGTTAAATTTGTTACAAATTGAGATCGCGCAGTTGGCGTGACTATTCCTAAAATAGTCGCGCCAAGGGCGCGACCCCTTTAGGGAAAAAACACCATTGGCGCGGTCCCGCGCGGGAAACTCGCGCCGATGGCGCAACCCTATGAATTTGCAAATCCCCTTGCAGGGAACTAAATTATGGATAAAAATCTAAAAAAATGGAATGAAAACAGAGCTAAGGATGAGGCCTCTTACTTGTTGCAGACGGCGGCTCGAATGATCTCCTGGATTGATCGCAATCAGCAGTTGAAATTTGCACGAAAAACCCTTCAATAGTAAACTCACAAGATAAAAAGTGAAAAGTAAGTTTATTTTTTACCATTTCACTATTTATAGCATTTTTTGACCTAAAAGTACATTAGAAATGATATTTTTGAGTATTTTTGGGATATTTTCATGTCGAAGTGGGTTTTACGCTGTTTTTGTATGATGACAGGGGTTGGTGCAACTCAACACAATCAAACGAGCTCTTTTCAACTTTTTCAAGTTCGGTAAAACACGAGAAAAGGTTACTTTACGGTCTGCTTTCAGCTCTTTTCTTGACCTTTTAAAGAGGAAAAGATTGCCGAGTTATTCCTCTTGGCTTGTTAAACGTTACTAAGCGGCGGTCGTTTTAAGTTCTTTTGTCGATCGTTAAAACATAAAAAGATTACCGGGTTTTTGTCGTTTCAAACTCGTTAATGGTTACGAAACAACGTGGTTTTGATCACTCTTTTACTTTTTCAGGTCGAAATCACTATTTATGGAAAGTACTCCTCGATTGTAATGGTTGGGCGGTTCTTTCGGGCATTATTTTATACTTTTTCGGGCCCGAGAGACACAACTTTACGAAAAAGGACACCCCTGGATTTTCCTTTTCTGCTGTCTTTTCAAACTCTCTAAACATGAAAAGACGCTGAGTTCTTCCTTTGTCAGACTCGTTAAAACCTGATGACATCGGATCTTGTCGAAATGACACACCACAAGCATATGATATCCCCATCAAGCTTGTTAAAAATAATTGGGGTACTCGCCAGAAATGGTGGGGGAAAAGGAAAATTTTGGGAACCATAATTATTGTCGTGTCGGCAGTATGTCGCTCTTGAACATGGCACTTCTCTGCTTTCGTGTCGGGGTGGGGATATCTCATCTCTTTTTTCACTTGCCTCCGTGGGTTTGGGTAATCCTATTTGACCTCTCATCTGATCATTGCCTCGTCATCATGACCTCTGATCCATCGATGTCAAATATTGCCAATTCCACTATCGTGCTGCCAATATGTTCAAGAGAAGTTGACCTCTGAAAGAAACAACCTCCTTTTGATAGTTCATATAATCTTAATTCACAACATTGTCTCTTCCCGTCTCGTGTCGATGATGTGGGAAACATTATGGCCCACCTTCGACGAAGATCACTTCCTGTCGACTTCAGCTCATTATCCAGGAAAGTGACCTAGAGACTCCCTTTCGGTACCTTGGAGCCTGCATGCCTCAATGGCAGGTTTTTCATGTTCGACGCGAGGTTTTCATCATCGGCCTCCGATTGGATGACTCTACGGGTGTTCGACACCGGCTCACTAATTCACACGCCGTAGATTGTACCTATAGTACCTTGAGGGCCATTGTCATTATTGGTGGTACCTCTCGTGTTTGTTAACAGTTCCCAATATTGACTGGTAATCAGACGATGTTCATGCATGTTCGACTTCAGCTCACATGTTCACATGCTTGAACTTGTACTTCTGTTTGGGTCGAGATGGAGCGCAAGACCCTGGATTGTGTCTGTTGTAATCCAGACGTGATTCTTGATACATGACTCATTCACTGGATGGCTGCGACCATACCTGAGTCAATTCATTGATCCTAACCAGATGGCTACGTTCATACTACGGATCTAGATTATCATGTACTCTCTTATGGATGGCTGTGACCATACCACGTACATCATGTATTTGAACTATCAAATGTATCTCTCCATGCAGATTCTAGGCGGCAGCTATATGTGTTCTTGTAAAGCATTTCACCCCTCTCTCTCTCGGGCCTCATGCTTTAGGGGGCATCTGTTACACAGTAATTTGTCACCGTTGGTCACCGTCCCTGTTACCTCTGTTTTCGTACATTGGAGGATACATTCCGGGACCTGTGACCAGTGACATAGCCTAAACACACTTGCATTATGTTCCCCTGAGTATGTACTTCATGTTCCCTGAAGACACCTTCTGCAAATTATCCTTGAAAAGTGACCTTTTTCCATTGGCGCAGGTACACAGTATCTTATCCGTGCCAATCACTGAGATCCTCAAAAGGGGGCGCGCCCATTGGCGCTCTGTCCTAGAGCAACGCTCGCGCCAACTAAGTTTAGTAATGATTTTTGGCCAACGCGCACCCATATGTTTTTTCCTCTCAGATCATGAAGTCCTTTGAGGGAAAAATCCATTTGATAGAGGTCGAGAGTCATCATCTATCCTTGACACCTATCCTCAGTAGCTTTTCGGAGATAATGCCAATCCACAATGGGCGTCCTGGTACATTGAATCTTCCTCCCTTCTCCATCTATAAAAGTCTGTCCTCATGCATTAGACAAGCTAGTTTTTGTGAGTTCTGGAGTAATGCTAGAGTGATAGTAAGAGTTTTGAAGCATAGGGAGGTTATGCTGCCGGAATCTTGAGAGAGAGAAGGTCTATTGCAAGGCATACATCGCTGCTCGCCCAGCGAGAGAATAGGTTCAACGTCAGAACCTTGGTTGTATCTTTCTCTGCCTATTATTCATTAATAGACGACTATCATTACGGTTCCACTCTTATTGTCTTTATAATGATGATTGAGTTATATCCTTTCTGACTGATATATAGTTGCATCTATTGGATTTTATGCATGTATTTGTGTTGTTCTTTGCATGTGCAGGTATCCGTTCACGAGGATCGTGGGGATTGTGATCAGCCAGAGCAAAGGAACGGGAGCGATGACTCTTCTACAAGTACTAGCGTTGGAATCCAGGTAGGCCCTCATCATCGATCTTTGATTTGCAATTAGGAACCTGCGTGTTAGCGTTGTTTGATTGTTGCTAGACCCCATTTGGGCTAGTGGGATCGCCTCTGTCCGCAGAGGGGATTTACCTGTTCAACAATCCTCTCGAATTATGGTGGTGAAAACAAGAATGTCAACTTCACACTTGCCCATTTTCGGAGGGTTTTGGTCCGCAAAACCTTCCACTGAATGAGGTGAGCAAAGTTTTCCACCACCCCTTGGGTGTACCATTTATCCTTTCCCGGAAGATGTCCTTTCAACCCGATTCATTGAAGGTCATGCTGCCCTTGTCTTGTAGTTATGGAACTTTTCTGCTAAAATGTACTCTCTGTGAACTTTGACTGAGCATTTGGTGCCAAATCCTCCACAGAATGTTGGACATGTTCCTCTTCTCATAGAGCTTCAAGTTCTCCACATTCACAACTAAGTAAATGTGCATGTATGAGGGTAGAATGAGTCTATAGATGTTATCTCCCACCTTTTCCAGTATCTCAAAGGGAACAAATCGTAGAGCCTTGATTTTCTTAGTAGGACCCTCTAGCCTCTCCTTGTTCAACTATAACCATACTCTATCTCCCACCTTGAACAACTTCTCTGTACTATGGTGATCATGCCTAGCCTTGTATTTTTCCTGTGACCTCTATAGTGTCTCTTGTACTTGTATATGGACCTGCCTGATATTCTCAACAATGTTTTCAACCCTCAAGGCATCCCTTGTAAGTTCATCCCTTACTCCTCCTTACCACCCTATGCAATATCCAAAGATGAAGGTGGAAAATATCCAAAACAAGTTTCAAATGGGGATTGATCATTCTATCATGTTGTATATACTAGAGTTTCATCTTAGGCATTCGAATGTTTCTCATTATAACCCCTCAAGAGCTACACCTAAGCACTATTGACTACTTATGTTCCCCCATTTGTCTGAGGATGGAATGTTGTAGACCTCTTCGATTCCGCGTCCATCTTCTCCAACAATGCAGTCCAAAATGTTTGTCAAAGTTATCATTGATGTCAATATGGCATTATTGGGGATGGAAAATATTCTTGCAATACATGAATAACCCTAACCTCATGCAAACCCTAGGAGAAAACCCTAAGCATGAAGATGATGCATAAAACCCTAGCCTTTGACCTTATGAGATAATGATGCAAGGATGATTGTTGGTTGGCAAATAAGATAAAGCCCTACCCTTCTTGATTGATGCTCATGATGCCCTAGCCTTTGTTCCTTGTGAAATCATGAAGCCCTAATCCTAGTAGGTCCATTCCATGAATAAAAAGAGGAGTTTTAATCTAAATGCCCATGATCCCTTAATACTAATGAAGAAGACAAGTGAAGAAGCCCTAAACATTGTCCAAAAACATAATAATATAGGCTTCCATGGACGAAATAATCTAAATCCAACAATCACGGAAGTCCAGGAGACATCTTGGAATATGAAACCAAGGTTCTAAACAATGTATTTATATGGACATTCTTGTGAATAACAAGGTATATCATGATTTATTCTAAATTTTGTCTATCATTTGTGTGAGTTTAACAAACATCATTTGATCATGGACATATGACAAATATAGGACAATTAGAGGAAACAAAATATCAATGAATTCAAATGGAAGAAGTCAAGTCTATCTTTTGTAATCCTTCTCTAACTAATTTATTTACTTTTCCTTTGATGTTCAATAGATATTCAAAAAGGTTTCTTGAATAATAAAGCGTGAACATAGCTTACAAGTTTAACATAAGGCTGGCGAGAAAATACATGAAATCCTCAACATGAAAACAAATGGGAAGCATATCAAAACGACAAATGCTAAAATGCAAAACAAGATAATGCAATGCATACCTAGTTGAATCTTATATATAATGATAAGGAGTGACTTAAGGTGGTGTGACATTAATACTTATTTAGGAGGCACACTTGACGAGTGCAACATTCGTGTACCAAATTAACAAATCTTTATGAGAAATAAAACATAACTCATTAGGCATTTTTATTTATTTTTTACCATGGTGAACCGATAACTCATTAGATTAATATGGGTGGGACCCAAGATAAAACTTGAGAGTTACCACTATAACACCAAGAGTATATTCAACAACCCATAAGCCAAATATACCAAACATTTATGAATTAGCAAGAGATGAGACTCCATGAGGAGGGGAGCCTACTTCTTGAGCCTTATCACAACGTGTGATCCAGGTGGATATTGGTGGCCACCTACCAAGTCCACTTGGACCCCCACCGTTGTTTCTTTAAGCTTTTCATTTTCCTTAATTGTAGCACAGTTTACTATTTTTAGCAGTTTTTTGGGCCCTGAACTTCCAGAGCCGTTTTGAGGCCCTAAACAACGTTTTTTGGGAAAACTGGGAGCAACGTGGGTCCATGGACGAAGGTTTCTCTTCCCAAAGTTGTAGTTCTTGGTTAGATCTTTCTAACGAGATACTATGCGCGTGAAATGGAGATTGTATGCCAAAGTTACGACCCTGGGAAGTTGATGTACCAATTTACTCAAACGGGGCCCACAGTTTGGCGTTTCATCTTCTAGGGTTTGGTTTTTGAATGTTTATGGTTTTCCATTGTTTCTGAACAATAAATAGGCTTTCGAGCCTCATTGTAAAACGGTTTAGAGGCATGTAGCCGCCACATCTCTTCTCAGAGATAAGCTACCATCGCCCTAGTTGGTTTATTTCCATTGCTGTTTGTAAGCATATTTCAATATTTTACATTAATGAAATGAAGTATTATTTCCGTTGCATCTCTATGTTTATGGTTATCTTTGTAATTTGTTGTGTTCCTGTTTAAATCCGGATCAACATGCCAAAGATGCTCCTTTGTGGGATTTGAAATGAAGTGTAAGGGATATAATATTGATATAATATTTTAGAGATATTGATATAATATTTTAGGGGACTTCTTTCAAGCCCAATCTATCAAAGATTCTCTAATTTTTGAGTACCTAATCACAAAAGAAGAGAAAACAACGTACCACTTTTGGAAGGAATAAAAGGATATTCTATAAGTTGATATGACAATGCACCAGGAACATTTAATTTTTTTTATTAAAATGCTCAACAAAGTACGAATGAATCAATACCCTGAAGAAGACAGAATATATACTAAATCATTTCGATAGACTTGCTCCACTGGACCCAAAATAAAACCACAAAAAATGTACAATTTCACAATAAAAAAATGTTGCTACATGTAAATAGAGAACTAATAGTTCTTGATGCAATTGATGAGCGTGAAAGTAGGAAAACAACGTATGCACCATACAAGAAAAGAAAAAGTTTGACACTGACAATTCTAATCAAATATAATGTTGTTGTCGAGATACATGTAGGAAACTGCAATAAAGAGGATGGCTTTTTAATGGTGTTGATGGAATATGAAAAATATATTCAAATAAAGGAAAACATTGATGTAATATGGATAGATTTTGTAAATCTAGACGTTGGTAAATTGCAAAGTAACAAGTATCATGAACTATAAGACAAAGGTATCTCGCCAAATTGTATCCCAATACCAAGAATTTCAACGCAATTGGCATGTAATAGCAAAAGCTCTCAAATCATAGTACATAAATAATTTCCATTACAACTAGCTTGAAGTTAAATAGACTTGCATTTGATTTGAGTCATATATTAGCACATGCACTTGTATACACAGTGTTATCATATATTAGAACGATGGAATCCTTATACCTTGTTAATAAACAGACACAGAAGAACTTTCATGTGAATAAGAAAAAATAGAATAAATGAAATGCTTAACAAAAAATTGTGGAGACCAACGTACATATAGACACCAATAGAAAATGCAACTACTTTATCAATTACAACTTTGAAAACATGAAGTCTATATGCTCATATCAATAGCATTGTGGTCCTAATGGCCAAGTCTCACTTATTGCTTGTATACTAGATAGAGTTCAAGAAGCAATACTAACAGATGACCAAGGAGATCTAGTTCAACTAACTTCCTTTCTCTCAAATATAGGGATTTATCGCTTGACCAGGGGGCGTTTACCATAACTCACTTTCAGTGTGTAGATACTCAAGAGGGTCATGCTATAAAAGAACATCCAAGTATGTTGATTTTTTCATTATAATCATTTGCCTCCAAGAAACACATGTAAACCTCTCCTCGAAAACCAATTAATTTTCCAAATTCAATTTCTACATAACAAATTATCTTCATGGAGTAGCTGCATAGTAAGATATCGTATCAAGAAAAGATATCTACTTTTAGTATTGAATTTGCATAGAAAATGTATATGTTGTGTTTCTTTCATCTTTTTCAACAACTATTGAAACAATTGCAATGCCAAAAGCACAATCAATGCATAATGATTGTATTTTCATTTTCATTGGAGATGTCAAAACAACCCTATCAAATTTGCAGTCAACAACATTCAAACTCTCCCCTAACCAGAAAGTCAACTCTAGTCAATGCAACAACAAACAATCCTTTATGCAGCTTAGTCAAACTTGACTTTCTTTGCTGGTCAAAGTCAGCCCAACACGATCATGAAAAAAATAGTCAAACTATGTGGTTAGGACTGTGGTCAAGCTTGTGATTGGTTTACCGTCAAAGTGAACAGAATGCCTCTGTTCCTATGCCAATAAATGTGGCTTGCCAAAAACGGAATTATGACCCAAAAATCACAGTGAAATGTGGTCAAAACCCCCTTGGTCAACGCTGGTCAAACTTGTCACAAACTTTGAAATTTTGGCCCTGTAATTCGTCCTTTTGTTGCCACACGTGTGAGGAAACGAGATGCCCAATAAGTTGTACAAACCAATCAGATGAGGAGAGAGAAGAATGTGTGAGATGATATGATGCCAAATGAGGCTTGAGGTCTCTAATATTTATAAAAGTTGTTGAGAGTGAAGTGACATGTCACTTGGGTTTCATGAGCATACATGGTGATGCAGCCGACCTTGACAGTTTGCACATGTGTGGGAATAAATTCAAAAACACATTCTTTTCCTATCCAAATTTAATGATCTTTAGGTTGATTATGGTCCTCTCCAAAAGAGTAATATAATGCAATAATCATCTCCATCAAGCAAGTTGTCCAAAGTGGAATTTGGCCCTTGTTTCCAATTTTAACAATGCCTCTCAACTAGGTCGAATTCCACCTTCCAATCCATCCATCATCATGCCATTCTGTCATCATATACGTCTTTGTAGGCCATCTTAACTCTGTTGAACACTGATGTAATAATGAAGAAGAACCAATCGAGAATGAGTCACAAGACCTTGCCACTTTCCATTGACTGAAGTCAGTCCAGGGGTAGAACCCCAATCATACTTGATCTCAAAACAAGTTGTTGAACATCATGCATCCTATACATAGGAAGTATGATAGTACATGATGTGCCCATATATAGTGTTATGGTCCCTATCCACTTTTCCAAATTCATTGGCTAGATGAGAGGTACTTCCCATGAGCCCCAGACTACATGGGTAGGATGTATGTTGGGGCATCCATAGGAGAAGGTGAAGCACTCATCCTGCTCATATGCCATAGGAGAAGGTCAACTACTCATCCTATGCATATATCATCTATTGTAGGGGAAGGTGAACCACTCACCCTAGACATGTGTCATCAATCGTAGAAGAAGGTGAATCACTCACCCTAGACACATGTCAACCAACATAGGGTATCAAAGAGAAGGTGAACCACTCACCCTGAACATAGCGCACCTATAGGGGAAGGTGAACCACTCACCCTCTCGTTGCTCATAGCTCCAAGAAGTACCGCAAACCCCCAGGAGCTCACAGAGCTCAATGTCCAACTCAAGCAGGACCCTCATGAGAGGATCCTTCCCCGACTTCAAGTCCCTCTTGGAAGGCTAAGAATTTGACCTTCCCCAAGGGATTTGTGATAATGTCAACGATCAGCTCATTAGCCCTGATGTGTTGGAGACTTATTGCTCCCCGTTATACCATATCTTGGATAAAGTGGTACCTGATGTCAATATGCTTGGAGTGGTCGTGGAACAAGAGATTCTTTAAAAGGTGAATCCCACACTGGTTGTCACAATAGATCATAGTGGTATCTAACACGTGCTCAAATAACTCACTGAAGAGCTTTCTCAACCAGACAGTGTCACAACAAGCCATACTAGCAACAATATATTCAACCTCGACAATGCTTCAAGCAACAAATCTATGCTTTCTGCACATCCAAGAAATTGAAGAAACCCCCAATGAAAGGAAACATCTTGATGTGCTCTTTCGATCCACTACACTGCTAGCCCAATCAACATCAGTATATCCATGTAATCTCAAATTCTCGACCGTGTATCTCAGCTCGTAGTTGATTGTGCCATGGAGATATCACAAGAGATTCTTAGCAACAGTCCAATGTATGTGATCAGGCTCAACCATAAATTGATTCAAGATATTTACAGTGAAGCATATGTCCAGTCTTGAGTTAACCAAAAACATCAGGCACCCACAAGTTGTCGATACTTGGAAGGGCTTTCCAAATCGGGCCCAACAACACTTCCACATAGCTTCTTGAAATTGAATTCTATTGGAGTAGACACAAACTTGCAATCCAAAATCCAACATCTCTCTAGTAGCTTCATAATGTATTTCCCTTAAGAAAGGAAAATCTCGCCTGGCGTTTGCCAGAACTCGAGGCCCCTAGGAAGTAATGCATTAGTCCTAGATCCTTCATTTCGAACTAGGAAATCAACTTCCTCTTGCATTGATAAATGAGAGGGTCCTCACTAGTCATAAAGAGGTCATCAACATAAAGGACTAAAATGAGAGGCCTGATCTTTTCAGCCTTGAAGTGTAGGTTTTGATGAGCATAGCTCCTCATAAATCCCAACGTCATAAGATAACTGTCAATCCTCTCATACCAAGCGCTAGGGGTATATCAGGAAACTGATGCAAATATCTCATCATAGTCCACTCTTTGCATTTGAGAGAAGCCTTGAGAAACAAACCTGGCCTTACATTTTTCAGCACTCCCATTAGCTCCATGTTTAATTTTGTAAAATCATTTAGAAGTGACCATAAACTTTTCCTTGAGTCTGGGCACCACATCATAAACATCATTCTTCATGGTTGACTCATACTCCTTATTCATCGCATATTTCCAAACTTGGTGTTTTATGGCTTCCTTGATCATACATGGTTCAGCTTGAACAATAATACTCATAACAGCCAAATAGCCTTGATACCTATTCAACTTCGTACTTTCACAGAATGTACCTCTTGGAGCAGTATATCTTTCATGATCTTCGAGATTATCTTTGATCCATAGAGGTTGTTTCCTTGAGGTAGAGGGATCACTAAGAGGTGGATCAATAAGATTATGTTTTTCGGCAACATAATCATCATCCTTCCTTGGGATAGGGAGATCTCTAGCTTTCCCAAGGGAAATGTCTCAATCAAAGGTGACATAATGACTTACTTACACATCTCTTTGACCAGGCACACAGATTCTATATGCCTTTGAATTTTCATGACAATCGACGAATATTCCTTTCTTCCCAGAAGATTCCATCTTATTCCTTTTCTCTTTAGGCACGCGAAAATACACAGGACACCAAAATATTCTAAAATGACAAAAATTAGGTTTCTTACCAGTGAAGACTTCTTCAAGTGTATTGAAATCCAAGCCCTGATGTAGGCTCCTATTTTGAACATATACAACAGCGTTGGCAGCGTCTCCCCATAAGAGCTTTGGTAGACCTTGATCATGGAGCATGGCATGGGTGGCTTACATGATTGTTTGATTCTTCCTTTCAACCACACCATTTTGCTCAGGAGTGTATGGAACAATTGTCTCCCTGCTAATCCCAGCGTCTCTGCAAAAGTCATTGAATTCATTTGATTCATATTCTATTCCATTGTCAGTCCTCAATATTTTCATCTTCTTCCGTATTTGATTTTCCACCAATGATTTGAAAAAAGAAGACCATTTGAACACTTCATCTTTCCTTTTCAAGAAATAGATCCATGCTTTGCGAGAGTAGTCATCCACAACGTTTACATAATATGAGTATCCTCCCAACAATGTTACAGGGAACATACCAGATAGGTTAGAATTGACCAAATGAAGAATATCGATTGTCTTGCTTTCACTAGAAGGGAATGGTCCCTTTGTATGTTTACCAACTGCACACCTTTGACAAACACCTTCATGGTTGATATTAAAATCAGACATACCTATGACCATCTTCCTTACCCTAGGTAAGGATTTGTAATGCAAGTGGAAAAACCTCCAGTTCCATAGCTCAGATTGAACAGAAGTGTATCGCTTGCCAAAGCTCCCAAAGGACTTCCTCCCATTTGATAGAGAACATCAACCCTAAATCCAAAAGTAAATGCACCTTTAGGGCTTATTTGCCAAAGACATACCTTTCCATCAATGAATGCTACCTTGAAGCCTTTATCTTCCATCACAGAAATAGACACCATCTTCATCTTCAAATCAGGCACATATAATACTATTTGTAGATGAATTGCTTGATCATGATTCAAGTGAAGAGTAACAATACCTATCCCTTTCACGAGGTAGGTGGCAGTATCTCCAAGTATGATCTTCAAATTAGTCTTCTTTTCAACCAAATTTGTGAGGGCTTCTTTGTACCCAGTGAAGTGTCTTGAGGCTCCATTACTAATCAACTAATGATCCAACGTATTTGGAGGAGAGGCAATAGATAGAGAAAAAATAAGATAAAATTCATCTTTTTTTTCTACAACATTACTTTCATCATACCTAGCATTTCTTGCCCGTTGGGAGGCTGACCATTTCCATTTCATGTAGCGAGAGCATTCCTCTTCCCTTTGTTGTTGAACGTGTTGTTCCTTTGATTACCATTGCTTTTGAAATTGTTGTCATTGTTGTTATCATCATCCCTTAGAGAATTCTTCTAGTGAGGACACTCTCTGGCATAATGGTCGAACTTATTGCAATTATAACACCTTCCTTTCCTTCCTTCTTTTCTTCCTTTCTTAAATCCTTGACCCTATCTCCTTGGACCAACATTATTCTTCCTCTTTGCATGAGCGGAGAAAGTTGTAAGCTCATTTCCATTTGAGGAATTGTCTCTCTCCATCATCCTAGTCTCTTTTTGAGTGTATCTAGCCAATAACTCATCAAAACTTGGTTTCCTGTCATTGTTGAGAATAGTGGTGACAAATACATCCCGAAGTCGTGAAAGACCTCCAAGAGTAATGAGAGTGAGCTCCCGATCAACAATGACTTCTCCAATAGATAACAGGTCATTCATGATTTGTGTTATTCTCATGAAGAAGGATTGGATAGACTCTTGTTTATCCATCTTGATATCCTTCAACTTGTTTTTGGCAAAGAGGATTTGATTTGCATTGTTCACTTTGAACATCCCAAATAGTTTATCATACATCTCCTTAGATGTTCCTAAATAAGAAAATATAGGCAACCAAATGATTTTGAATAGAGTCAATAATTTTCTTAGCTTTGACCTCACCTTTCATATACTTTGTCTTAGCACATGTCGCTACAATTGAAGCAGGGTCCACCACTTTTCCCTGCACATAGTCCATTGTATCATGCTCTTCCAAAATCAGGTCCAAAGTCATCTTCCATGCATGATAGTCAGAGTTGTCATTGAGCTTGTCCTCAGACTTGAAGAGGTAGATGTTGTTCTGAATATAATTCATAACAAAATAAAATATAGCGAAAAGGCATGTCTAAAGGGCATGCCCAATCAAGAAGGGACACCTGCCTAGTATATATGTAGGTCCTCATTGTAACATTCTACATCATTTTCTACATTTTATAGATATAATAAATTGTTACAAATAATTTTTGTGTATTTTTACATTAAAGTCAACAAGATATAAGTTTTGTTGCCTCAAATGCCATGAAAGTTTGTCCAATAGTCTTGTCCAACAAATCTATTAGTGATTGGATTTCTCTCTTTGCTTGGGCTTTGTATTCGCCTGGGCTCTAATACCATGTTAATTTTAGTTAACAATGGTATATTCTATTATTAGTACAATTACTTCAATGTCCTTTTAGTAGCCCAATGACAATTCTCAATTTGGTTTTCCAATGGCAATCACATTAACCGTAAATCACATTGACAATAATTTTAGACAAAATATGAAGAGTAAAATGTAGAAGACAAGAGAACACCAAATTTGGCAAATGTCATGGAAAAACCCCAAGATAGGGAAAAACCTGTGATCATTTATTCTTATTATTATATCAAATGTTCAACAGAGGGAGAGAATACAATAAACTCGATATTGACTTACCATATCATAGTCAAAATGGCCCTGTCAGATCTGCAATCAACAAAATTCAAACTTAGCCCTAACCAGAAAGTTAACATTGGTAAACGCAAAAAGAAATAATCCTTTTTGCAGTTTGGTCAAACCTAGTGAAACCCAACCTTCTTTGTTATTCAATGTAAGCCTAAAATAGTCATTAAAACAATGATCATACCTAGTCAAACTTTGCGGTCAAGCCTGTGATCAAACTTGTGATTACTTTGCGGTCAAAGTCAACAAAATGCCTCGGTTCTCGTGCCAAAAAATTTGCTTGCCAAAAATGATATTATGACCCAAAATTTGCAATCAAATGTGGTAAAAACACCCATGGTCAATGCTGGTCAAACTTGCAACAAACTCTGAAATTTTCGTTCTTGTAATTCATCTTGCAATTCACCCTTCTAATGCCACACGTGAGGAAAAAGATGCCCAATATGCTGTATGAACCAATCAGATGAAGAGAGAGAATAATTTGTGAGATGATATGATGCCAAATGAGGCTTGAGGTCTCTTATATTTATACAAGTCGTTGAGGGTGAAATGACATGTCTCTTAGGCTTTATAAGCCTGCATGATGATGTGGCCAACCTTTACAATTTGCACATGTGTGGACATAAATTCAATAACACATTTCTTCTTATCCAAATTTAATGATCTTTAGGTATGCAATAATCATCTCCATCGAATGAGTTGTCCAAACTGGAATTTGGCCCTAGTTGCCAATTTTAACATAGCGAGATCATGGAAGAGTTGGGCATGCATGTACAGTGATTGGTGGTACTATAGACATTCTAGGGACTCCAAGAAGGAGTATGCAAGGAATCATGAATGAGATCCTCAGAAATAATGAGAAGCTAGTAGAAATGTTGGCCAAGTTGAGTAGTGACAAGAGGATAAACTAGAGCCATCCGCGTCCTTACAGTAGAGACCCTAGAGGTGTGCATGCTACAAGAGTGAAGCCATTTACACCATATAGTGGAGGACAGTGGAATCATGACATAAAGAAGATAGTGGGAAAAATAACCTCCCCAACTTTGATGGTTCATCTAGGAGCTCGTCCTGAGAGGGTGCAGAAACTAGAACCCATGGGAGAGGTGGATGCTATTAATTATGCTACCTTACATTTGGACGGAGTTGCATAGGAGTGGTGGTATCATGGGTTGATGATATTAGATCATCCAAGCATCACATCATCAACAGAGTTCATAAAGACATGCATAGAGAGATTCAACTGGAAGGACAACAAAAATCCTCAAAAAAGAGGGGACAGGATGGGGACAGTTAGAGGATGAGACCAGGAGGAACTTTTGCAGGGGGAACCTTTGTAGGAGGAATCTCTACTCCACATGTCAAGAGGAGTGGGACCCACAACACAGATGAACTAAGCGCGAGGCCCACTACATTGAGATGTCTTCTACCAGCGAGCCTGGGGAGGAAGTTGAGCATGAGACAAATAAAACCATTGGTCGTGAGGAACACCTAGATCTTCCTAGTGTGACTCAAGAGTCACCAACATTGGAGAGCCCAATCATAGATCTAGTTGAGACATTGGTAGAGAGAGTAGTGCATGCACCACTAGATCCATCCATTGGTGATTTTCCAGTGGGCATAGAGGTATCAAGAATGGTAACATAGATTTTAGATGGTAGCCACCTACAATAGGCCGGTGAACTAGGGGACATGAGGGCAATTTGTACCAAGACAATGGCCAAGCTAACTCGAATTGGGGAATAGTTGAAATCCCTAATGATGCAGCAAAAGGAGTATATGTCAGACTCCAGAGTGTCAGAGAAACTCTCTCCAGGCATATATATAGGCGAGGCTTGCAACATTGTTAGGTTACCTCTGCACATTAGAGAGAAAGAGGCAGAGATAGCTAGATAGATATTCTGTGCTAACAAGGCCACTGAGACAAGGCAAGATAACTTGCAACATTCAAATAGAGTTGTTACATGTACAGGTGTTTTTGCATTTGATCACTCTCATCGGATTGGGTGACAAGAGGTATTGAGTTGCTACTTAGTTGAGCGGGCTGGGTGTCTGGATAGATCAATGGCTAGGAGCATAGTTCAGCAGGGGCCATGGGCTACCAGAGGAGCTTGAGGACCAGATTATTGCTGGGATCTAGGTGGGATTCCCCATCACATCATGGTTTTGGCCATTAAGGGCATTAGCAGAGTGGTGGATTTGGTGACGAGCACAGACACACTTTCATATCGCCATCGGAACACCGAACAAAACTAGTGAAAAATGGGTTTGATAGGGGAGTAGGTAGACTCCTTGAGTTGTCATGGCATGTTGACCGTGCATGGGGTTATACGATGATCCACACAGTCACGCAGGAGCTTATTATAGAAGGTGACATTGACAGGGCCATGTATAGAAACGACGATTTCCCACGTAGGAAGGATATCAATTGATTCAAAGTGATATGGAAACTTGTAGCAGGGGTCACGAAGGAGAAGCATCGTAGTGACACCGACATTGGCACATAGAGGAATTTGCCTCTCATATCTCTCATGGAGGATTAGGAGAGGAGGTCCACTCATCCATAATTATGGAGAGGTGATAGTGGAGATAGTGATACTATCAGCGTGCGGGTTGATGCATATTGACTCAGTGGTATGCAGAGGAGTGTGGTCGTGTGCAGTGGTATGTGAAGTTGCACCATGGAGTAGGAGCAGTGATTCACATCCCAATGTATTTCCTCATGGGGTGATAGATACATCGACATAAGAGGGATATCAATTGATTTAGGGTTATATGACAGCATGTAGCAGGGCCAAATAGTGCACAAAGATGTGCAATAGGTGCAGTTGTATGCCAGGGGGCATAGAGATACATGGTTGTATGTAGGCATACGCGGGGTTGCACAATGGGTTGGGAGAGTGATACTAATTGGGAGATTTCTTGACAAGGATATCAGACATGCAATTAGGGTGGGCATACCCAAGTTTGAAGAACAGGTCAATCACAGGGCTAGCCGTTAACACCTATACAGGTTCTTTGTCATTTGGGTTTGCATAGCTTGCTCTGCAAGCCCAGGTCCAATTCCCCCATCTCATTTTGGTACTCAAATTTATGTTTCACAAAATGGCTCCATGATTTGCGTGCATATGTTGTGTATCTCAATTACTAGTTGTGTTATTTTGGCTATTTATTTGTTATTATTTCTTTTTTAAGATCATCTTTGTTATTTACTATGTCTTCCCAAAAAGGAATATTGTTGTGGTATCAAAGCATGATCTTGGCCAGCTGTGTGGTAGTCAGCATGTTAATTTTAGTTAACAAAGGTATATTCTATGCTTAGCCCAATTACTTCAATGTCCTTTTAGCAGCCCAATGACGTTTTCCAATTTAGTTTTCCATTAACAATCACATTGATAGTAACTGTAGATCAAATATGAATAGTACAATGTAGAAGACAAGCCAAGACAAGAGAACACCAGATTTGGCAAATGCCAGGTAAGTGCCCCAAGATGGGGAAGCCCCTTCATCAATTCTTCTTGTTATTATATGAAATGTTCAACAGAGAGAGATAGAGTACAATAAAGTCAATTGACTTGCCAAATCATAGTCAAAACAGCCCTATCAAATTTGCAGTCAACAGAAGTCAAATTTACCCCTAACCAGAAAGTCAACGCTAGTAAACGCAACAACAAATGATCCTTTATGTAGCGCGGTCAAACTTGACCTTCTCTACTAGTCAAATTTATCCCAAGACAGTCATGAAAACAACGGTCAAACTAGTCAAACTATGTGGCCAGTCCTGCAATTGGTTTGTCATCAAAGTTAACAGAATGCCTCGTCCCTTGTGCCAATAAATGTGGCTCACCAAAAACGAAATTATGACCCAAAAATCACAATCAAACGTGGTCAAAAAACCCTTGGTGAATGCTGGTAAAACTTCCAACAAACTTTGAAAATTCAGCCCTGTAATTTGTCTTGCATCCTTTTGTTGCCACACGTGTGAGGAAACGAGATGCCCAATAAGTTGTACGAACCAATCAGATAAAGAGACAGAAGAATGTGTGAGATGATATGATGCCAAATAAGGCTGGAGGTCTCTCATATTTATAAAAGTTGTTAGGGTGAAGTGACATGTCTCTTGGGCTTCATGAGCCTACATGGTGATGTGGCTGACCTTGACAATTTGCACGTGTGGGCATAAATTCAAAAACACACTTTTTTTTATCCAAATTTAATGATCTTTAGGTCGATTATGGTCCTCTCCAAAAGAGGAATTCAATGCAATAATCATCTCCATCAAGCAAGCTGTCAAAAGTGGAATTTGGCCCTTGTTGCCAACTTTAACACTCCCTCTCAACTAGGGAGGATTCCACGTTCTAATCCATCCATCATCATGCCATCCTGTCATCATGTACTGTCTGTGCAAGCCATCTCAACTTTGTTAAACACTGATGTAATAATGAAGAAGAATCAATTGAGAGTGAGTCATGAGACCTTGCCACTTTCCATTGACCAAAGTCAATCCAAGGTTAGAACCCCAATCATACTTGATCCCAAATCAAGTTGTTAAACACCATGCATCCTACACATAGGGAGAATGATAGTACATGATGCTCCCATATAGTGTTACGGTCCCTATCCAGTTTTCCCCACTCATTGGCCAGATGAGAGGTACTTCCCATAAGCCCCAGACTACATGGGTAGGATGTATGCTCGGGCATTCACAGGAGAAGGCGAGCCACTCATCTTGCTCATATGCCATAGGATAAGGTGAACTACTCATCCTATACATATATCATCTATCGTAGGGGAAGGTGAACCACTCACCCTAGACACATGTCATTGATTGTAGGGGAAGGTGAACCACTCACCCTACACACATGTCAACCAGCATGGGGTATTAGAGCGAAGGTGACCCACTCACCCTATGGCCGCTCATAGCACCAAGAAGTACCTCAAGCCCTAGGATCTCTCAGAGCTCAGTGTGGAACTCAAGTAGGACCCTCATCAGAGGGTCCTTCCATGACTTCAAGTCTCTCTTGGAAGGCTAAGAATTTGACCTTCCACAAGGGCTTTGTGAGAATGTCAACGATCTACTCATCAGTCCTGTTGTGTTGGAGCCTTATTGCTCCCCTTGTACCATATCTCGAATAAAGTGGTACTTGACGTCAATATACTTGGAGCGGTCATGGAACACAAGATTCTCTGAAAGGCGAATCCCGCATTGGTTGTTTCAATAAATCATAATGGTATCTAGCACATGCTCAAATAGCTCACTGAAGAGCTTCCTCAACCAGACAGCTTCACAACAAGCCATACTAGCAGTAATATATCCAGCCTCAACAGTGCTTAGAGCAACCAATTTATGCTTTCTACTAATCCAAGAAATCAAAGCAGATCCCAATGAAAAGAAACACCTTGATGTGCTCTTTCGATTCACCACACTGCTAGCCCAGTCAACATCATTATATCCATATAACCTCAAATTTCGAGCAATGTATCCAGCTCGTAGTTGAATGTGCCACGGAGATATCTCAAGAGATTCTTAGCAGCAATCCAATGTATGCTATGAGGCTCAACCATAAATTGACTCAAGATATTTACAGTGAAGCACATGTCTGGTCAGGAGTTTGCTAAGAACATCAGTATCCCACAAGTTGTCGATACTTGGAAGGGTTTGCCAATTCAGGCCGAACAACACTTCCACATAGCTTCTTGAAATTGAATACTATTGAAGTAGACACGGACTTGCAATCCAACATCCAACATCTCTCTAGCAACTTCATAATGTATTTCCCTTGAAAAAGGAAAATCTCACCTGAATTATCCCAGATCTCCAAGCCTAGGAAGTAGTGCATCAGTCCTAGGTCATTCGTCTCGAACTAGGAAGTCAACTCCCTGTTACATTGGCAAATGAGAGGGTTTGCACTAGTCAGAAAGAGATCATCAACATAAAGGACCAAAATGAGAGGCATGTCCTTTTCAACGTTGAAGTGTAGGTTTGGATCAGCATAGCTCCTCGTAAATCCCAACTTCATAAGATAATTGCCAATCCTCTCGTAGCAAGCCCTAGGGGCTTGCTCTAACCCATAGAGGGCTCTCTTCAACCTACATACATGTGTCCTTCGATCTTGAACCTCAAACCCTTGAGGTTGCTCCAAGTAGACTTCCTCCTTAAGTGAGCCATGCAAGAAAGCATTTTTGACGTCCATTTGATGTAGGCTCCATCCTTGGTTGGCAGCGAGAGCAATGATCGATCAGATAGTGGTATATGAGGCAACTGGTGCAAATATCTCATAATAATCCACTCCTTCCATCTGAGAGAAGCCTCGAACAATGAAAGCTCCATGATTAATCTTGTAAAGCCATTTAGAAGTGACCACAGACTTTTCCTTGGGTCTAGGTACCACATCCTAAACTTCATTCTTCATGGTTGACTCATACTCCTTATTCATCGTATCTTTCCAAACTTTGTGTTTTACAGCTTCCTTGAACATAGATGGTTCAGCTTGAACAATAATTCTCCTAGCAGTGAAATAACCTTGATACCTTTTCGACTTCTTAGTGTCACGAAATGTACCTCTTGGAGCAATATATCTTTCATAATCTTCAAGATTATATTTGAGCCATAGAGGTCGTTTCCTTGAGGTAGAGGGATCATTATGAGGTGGATCACTAGGAGGTGGATCAATAGGATCCATCAGACCATCAACATTGGGCATAGGCTCATCTGTCAAAGGTTCATCCTATTTTTCGGCAACATCATCATTTTCCTTCCTCGGGATAGGGAGACCTCTAGCTTTCCCAAGGACAATGTCTCGATCAAAGGCGACATCGCGACTTACTTACACATCTCTTTGACCCGGCACATATAGATTCTATATGCCTTGGAATTTTCATGATAGCCAACAAATATTCCTTTCTTCCCAGAACTTTCCAGCTTATTCCTTTTCTCTTTAGGCACATGAAAATACACGGGACACCCAAATATTCTAAAATAACAAACATTAGGTTTCTTACCAATGAAGAGTTCCTTAGGTGTCTTGAAATCCAAGGCTTGATGTGGGCTCCTATTTTGAACGTATACGACAGTGTTGGTAGCTTCTCCCCATAAGAACTTCGGTAGACCTTGATCATGGAGCATGGCATGGGTGGCTTCCATGATTGTTCGATTCTTCCTTTCAACAACATCATTTTTCTTAGGAGTGTATGGAACAATTGTCTCCGTCTTAATTCCACCCTCTCTGCAAAAGTCATTGAATTCATTTGATTCATATTTTGTTCTATTTCCAGTCCTCAATATTTTGATCTTCTTCTCTGTTTGATTTTCCACCGATTCTTTGAAAGAACAAAAACATTTGAACACTTAATCCTTTCGTTTCAAGAAATAGATCCATGTTTTGCGAGATATTCATCCACAAATATTACATAATATGGGTATCCTCCCAACGATGTTACGGGAAACATACCAGACAGGTCAAAATGGACCAATTGAAGAATATCGGTTGGCTTGTTTTCACTATAAGGGAATGGTCCCTTTGTATGTTTACCAGCTGCATAACCTCGACAAACACCTTCATGGTTAATATTAAACTCAGAAATATGTGTGACCATCTTCCTTACCCTGGGTAAGGCTTTCTAATGCAAGTGGGAAAACCTCCTGTTCCATAGCTCAGATTGAAGAGAAGTATCGCTTGCCAAATCTCCCAAATGACTGTCTCCCACTTGATAGAGACCATCAACCCTAAATCCAAGAGTAAATGCATCTTTAGGGTTTATTTTCCAAATACATACCTTCCCATCAATGAATGCTACCTTGAAACCTTTATATTTCATCGTAGAAATAGACACCAACTTCTTCTTCAAATCAAGCACATATAATGCTTCTTGTAGATGAATTGTTTGACCTTGATTCAGGTGATGAGTGACTATACCTATCCCTTTCACGGATAAGATGGCATTATCTCCAAATATGATCTTCAAATTAGTCTTCTTTTCAACAAAATTTGAGAGGGGCCTCCTTGTACCTAGTGAGTGAAATGCCTTGAGGCTCCATTATCAATCAACCAATGATCCAATGTATTTGGAGGAGAGGCAATAGATAGAGAAAAAATAAGATAAAATTCATCTTGCTTTTCTACAACATTACTTTCATCATACCTAGCATTTCTTGTCTTTTTGGGAGGTCGACCATTTCCATTTCGATTGGCGAGAGAATTCCTCTTTCCTTTGTTGTTGACCGTGTTTTTCCTTTGATTACTAGTGCTTTTGAAATTGTTATGGTTGTTGTTATCATCATCCCTTGGAGAATTCTTCTAGTGAGGACACTCTCTGGCATAGTAGCCAAACTTGTTGCAATTATAGCACTTTCATTTCCTTCCTTCTTTTCTTCCTTTGTTGAATCCTTGACCCTATCTCCCTGGACCAACATTATTCTTCGTCTTTGCATGAGTAGAGAAAGTTGTAAGCTGATTTCCATTAGAGGACTTGTCTCTCTCCATCATCCTAGTCTCTTCTTGAGTGCACGTAGCCAATAACTCATCAAAACTAGGTATCCTATCATTGTTGAGAATATTGGTGACAAATGCATCCCAAAGTCTTGAAAGACCTCCAAGAGTAATGAGAGTGAGCTCCCGATCGACAATGAATTCTCCAATAGATAAAAGGTCATTCTTAATTTGTGTTATTCTCATGAAGAAGGATTGGATAGACTCCCTTTTATCCATCTTGATGTCTTTCAACTTTTTTTTTGAGAAATAGAATTTGATTTGCATTGTTCACTTTGAACATCCCAACTAGTTTATCATACATCTCCTTAGATGTTCCTAGATCAGAAATATAGGCAACCAAATGCTTTTGAATAGTGTCAATGAAAATTTTCTTTGCTTTGACCTCATCTTTCATATACTTCGTCTTAGCATGCTTCGCTACATTTGAAGGAGGCTCTGCCACTTGCATCATGCTCTTCCAAAGTCGAGTCCAAAGTCATATTCCATGCATGATAGTCAGTTTTTTCATTGAGCTTGTCCTCAGACTTGAAGATGTAGATGTTGTTATGAATATAATTCATAACAAAATAAAATAAAGTGAAAAGGTATGTCTAAAAGACATGCCTAATCGTGAAGGTACACCTGCCTGGTATATATGTATATATATTACAAATACTTTTTGTGTATTTTTACATTAAAGTCAACAATCTATAAGTTTTGTTGCTTCATATGCCATGAAGGGTTGTTTAATAATCTTCTCCAATAGATCTATTAGTGATTGCTTTTCTCTCTTTGCTTGGGCTTTGTCTTCACCTAGGATCTAATACCATGTTAATTTTAGTTAACAATGGTATATTCTATGCTTAGCACAATCACTTCAATGACCTTTTAATAGCCCAATGACAATTTCCATTTTAGTTTTCCAATAACAATCACATTACCATAAATCACATTGACAGTGATTGTAGATAAAATATGAACAATAAAGTGTAGGAGATAGGCGAAGACAAGAGAACACCAAATTTGGCAAGTGTCAGGGGAAAACCCCACGATAGGGAAAGGCCTTTGATCAATTCTTCTTATTATTATATCAAATGTTCAGTAGAAAGACAGAGTACAATAAACTTGATATTGACTTACCAAATCACAGTCAAAATGGCCCTATCAGATCTGCAATCAACAAAATTCAAACTTAGCCCTGACCAAAAAGTTAACACTGTTCAACGCAACAAGAAAAAGTCCTTTTTGTAGCTTGGTCAAACCCAGTGAAACTCTACCTTCTTTGTTGGTCAAAGTCAGCCTAAAATATTCATTAAAACAACAATCAAACTCGGTCAAACTTTGCGATCATGCCTGTGATTACTTTGTGGTCAAAGTCAACAGAATGCCTCATTTCTCATGCCAAAAAATGAAGCCTGCCAAAAATGTAATTATGACCCAAAAAATGTAATCAAATGTGGTCAAAACACCCATGGTCAACGTTGGTCAAACTTGCAACAAACTTTGACATTTCGTCTTGCAATTCGTCCTTCTGTTGCCACACGTGAGGAAAAAAGATGTGCAATAAGTTGTGCAAGCTAATCAGATGAAGAGAGAGAAGAATGTGTGAGATGATATGATGCCAAATGAGGCTTGAGGTCTCTTATATTTATACAAGTCGTTGAGGATGAAGTGACATGTCTCTTAGGCTTTATAACCCTGCATGATGATGTGGCCAACCTTAACAACTTGCACATGTGTGGGAATAAATTCAAAAACACATTTCTTCTTATCTAAATTTAATGATATTTAGGTACACAATAATCATCTTCCTCAAAAGAGTTGTCCAAAGTGGAATTTGGCCCTAGTTGCCAATTTTAACATAGGGAACGAGTATGCAAGGAATCGTGAACAAGATCCTCAAAAATAATGAGAAGCTAATAGAAATGTTGGCCAAGTTGAGTAGCGACAAGAGAATAAACCAAAGCCATCCTTATCCTTACAATAGAGACCGTAGAGGTGCACATGCTAAAGGAGTGAATCCATTTACACCATATAGTGGAGGACAGTTGAATCATGACATAAAGAAGACATAGGGAAAAATAACCCTCCCCAACTTTAATGGTTCATCTAGGAGCTCGTCCTGAGAGTGGGTGCAGAAAATAGAACCCATGGGAGAGGTGGATGCTATTAAGTATGCCACCTTACATTTGGATGGAGATGCACAGGAGTGGTGGCATCACATCTTGATGACTTTAGGTCATGCAAGCATCACATCATACACAAAGTTCAAAACGAGATGCATAGGGAGATTCAACCGAAAGGACACCAAAAATCCTCAAAAAGAGGGGTATGGGATGGGGATAATTAGAGGATTAGACCAGGAGGAATCTCTACTCCACATGTTAGGAGTGGGCCCCAGGGCACATATGCACTAAGGGCAAGGCCCACTACATTGAGATGTCTTCTACCAGCGAGCCTGGGGAGGAAGTTGAGCATGAGCCAGGTAACACCATTGGTCGTGAGGAGCATCTAGATCTTCCTAGTGTGACTCAGAAGACACCACCATTGGAGAGTGCAATGATATCTCAGGTTGAGAGATTGGCAGAGAGAATAGAGCATGCACCACTAGATCCATCCATTGACAAGGTGTCAATGGGCATAGAGGTATCAATAATGGTAACATGGTTTTTAGATGGTAGCCACCTACAACAGAGTGGTGAACTATCAAGGGGCTGCTAGTTGTTGGCTATGTCTCATCATGGATAAAAATTTCTCCTGAGTATATCACCCACAATGTTGTGGGTAACCAGCCACAAGCCTCACTTCTTTGTATTTACATTCATTTTTCGATTCAGAGAAAGAGAGCAGAGCAACATTACCTTCTAGCTTGGTTTTCTCCCGAAACAATTTCCCAAGTTATATAATGTGTCAATTGTGGTGTGTGATCTTTTTTTATGTTCTCTATTTTCTGCATAAATATAGTTTTCATGCATACACATAACACAATAATTAATAGATCTAGAAATCGAAGGAAAAATAAACCCTCATAATGAAGATTTCAGGTTCTCTAATATATTTCAGTAGATTTGTTGTGACAAATTGTCCAATGGAATATTCATGAAAGTTTATAGATTATGTTGATCATGCTCTAAGATTTAATCACTCAATTCACGTTGTTCCATATTATATCCAGATGTTGCGATCCATACCCATAGCTAAAACAAGCAATTGTAGTAACAAATACAAGGTGTCATAAGCACATATACCTACACTAGTACTTACCTACTATCCTAAGTGGTCAAAACTCACATGTTGATTATGCATTAGATGAAGTGGGAATACTAATAGAAGACCAAGTAGATCTTTGTCAATCAACTCCTTTTCTCTCAAATGTAGGGGTTTATCACTTAACCATGAGGAGCCTAACACAACTCACTTTGGGTCTGCAAATACTCAAGAGGCTCATGATATTGAAGAACACTTGGGTATGCTGAATTTTTCCTTGGTTTCCTAGGATTCATTTATGCTTACGATTGAGGAATAAATCTTGCAATTCTTAATATCAAATCATAGGAGACACAATCAAGCAAGCAGAAAAATAACAAGAAACAAAACCAAGAAGGTAATTCTCTTTAACCCTCGTTATTTACATATATATCAAATATATTTTCTCTTCGAGGATTTATTTCAAGCCAATCCTTATGACCAGGCAAAAAATGTTTGTCCATACCAATATCAATTGAAGATCTCAATAATAATAAAATATGAAACATTTTCCGTGGTGATGTTTTGTTTACATATAAAACTTTCCAAACAAAGCAAATAAGGCATGACAAATACTTCATCTAGATTTGATAGATAAGAATGTTGAAATGAGTTTAACATTATTTATACTGACAAACTCATTGAACAACATGAGCAAAAAGTATTCTAGATACGAGCATTTTTATCGCAATTTTTAGAATATCACTAAGACAAAGATGACAGTGGTGATTCTGAAATTACAAGATCATTAACTTGTTGAAGAATCAAGGGCAATTAGGTGTAGTGTGATTCTTCTTGACTTGATAACAATTTGTGGAGTCTTTTTACTTTATCTTGTTAATGCATGTGTGTGTACTTCATCAAACTGCTACCAAAAACATAAGAACAAGAATACAAGATGTTGGCTCTCTGCCAGCGCCAAAACCTCTATTCTCTTGAGAGGAAAATCCTTTAGTAAGTTTCTCTTATTGAAGCTTCTTATTGATCAATGCCAAACCCTAGACCCTTAACAAGAATATCCTCCAAGCACAAGTCAAGCCCTTTCAAGATTACTTATTCTTGTAGTGCTTCATCCTCCTCCTTCCAACACTTTGTCTTTCTTCCTTTGGCACTTCTTTCAGCAACTGTAGAGGCCTTCTATTGTACACTCTAGAATGCCCCTTGACCTTTTCTTCCTTTGATTGTGATGGAGCCTTTCTAACTTAAGGAGATGACCTTGTTGCCTCCCAACTGAGCCGTCTTCTCTTTCACAAATATTGCAGACTTAAAGCAGTGGTAATGCAGCCATAGTTCTTTGCACATGTGAGGGAATCTCCTCACAAGAACTATGTTAAACTTCTCCTTCTCCCTTCACTTGTATAGCCTTTTTCCATGCTTGAGTGAGAGGCCTTGTAGGCCTAGTTTTAACCCAAACAATGAGATATGGTAGACTATAAGTTACTGTTGTTAGAACCACAGAGACAACTCTCCTTTCCTCGCACGTGTGACTAACTAGCCCCGTAACACTTCAGTTTTCTTCCTCCTTTCTTCATTGCCTTGGAGACCCTTTCCTTGGCCTCTTGTTACCCTTACTTGCCTTCTACCTTCGCAGATTTCAGAGAGGAATGCTCGACATTATAATGGAGTGGACAACCTATATATATAGAGGACTGTCCCTCCTTTTAGGCCAACTTGAACGCTGTTTGTAGGGCGACTTGCTATCTTTGTTTCAGATGGCTTCTTTGGTGGTGTCACATGCTTCACTTTGCTTGGAGGGATATTCTTTGACTCTTATACAAATATATATATGGTGCAACATGCTCTTAAGGTATTCAACGTTTTCTTTTGACTATTTGACTCACCTATAACACTTTAACATGTGCTAGACCTATTTCAATGAGCAAGAAACTCATTGACATATATTATAAAAATAATATTTCTTTTCTTGAATAAATACAAATATCAAGTACATTTATGAAGACCAAACCTAGTTATCTTTCTTTCAACATAACTCACTCCAGTATTGTTGAAAACATACCCCATGTTTGCAAGGAACATCAGTTCTTTAAGAATGCAACAATTGCACAACTATCACATAATGCAAATTCCTATCCAGTTGGCGGAATCAGTGCTATTGCCATTTTAGCAACAAAAATAAGCATACACGACATCTTACCAACCAAAGATTGCAATACTGATATTATAATATAGTGGCTTAGGCTTTCTCTGATATTATTCACATACATTTTCTCATAGATGTGCACATGTAACCAGCTCATTGCATGATAAACTCTTTGCAGCTTGTGCATCAATCCAAAACAAATTGCAAGAAAATAAATTTCCATTGACATTGCTCAAAAATATTGTTAAAAAACAAGAAAAAAAATCCAAACTTCTAAGTCAACATTCATATGCTCATTGAAAAGAGAAAAGAAAATGAAAACTCTAATAAAATTGCTTGCTTCACAATCCATACTATGTGGAGTACATAAACCCCCTCTCTCTATATATAGTTTCATATTATCAAACTTCATTTTGCTTAATCAATTTTGTAGCATCTACCATGAATATTTGTACAACAAGTACATATACAAATCCCTTTGAGGATGTTTGTGAAAAATGCAATCATCCAATAACATCATGCTGAGAAATAAATAAAATTATTGTTTATTCTCTCAATTGCAAAGAAAACTATACATCCATCTGCTGGAATCACTTGAACTACTACGAATTGCATACTTAGAGACAAAATTGGAAGATGTATGGCTCGATTTGAGAAAAGTTTCCTATCGTAAATATTTTGGAAACAAATCAACCATCACTGGTTTGTTAGCTAGTTTCATATCTATAACACATTTATATTAAATTATTAAAACATGATTGTGTACATACAATAATAGTGAATTGCATTCATATTTTCAGCTCACTAGTCAATTTTCCATATCGCAATAACTACTCAATATAAAAATGTGCAATTAATATCTCAGATTGGATAACTGTAAAAGGGGGAATGCGTTCTTGCTGGCTGGCCGTCCCACTCATGCCTTCATTAAGGCTTGAAGAAATAAGGCTTGAAGAAAGGATTGATTCAAGTACTTTCCCACCTTCAACAATAGCTGGTTCTACTTAAATAGCTGGTCCTACCTTCGATAGATCGAGTCTGGTCTTACCTTGTATGGAAGGTCTGGTAAGACGATAAAAAAGGCTGGTCCTACCTAGGTTTATCGGGTTACTGGCGGTCCTAGAAGGTCAAGGAACGTTTCAAGACTAATCCTTGCCCCCGGGGACAAGCGGCTTCGCACGTTGGGTAGTGTCGTTCTAAGGTCGCGAAGCAGGGTCTGTCTCTTCTCTAGCGGGGTGATAAGGGAATCCACTAACACACGATGTAGCGATAGTCGTTTTCAGGCAAGAATCCCAGGCAGGGTCTAGTCTATTTGGTGGCCTAGCAATAGCGTAAGTAAGTGGTGGGAAATTCCCCACCCACAATTTGAAAGCGCGAAGGTCCGTTCTAAGATTGCTAGTAATCTGTTCAGCAAAGGTCAAGTCGATGTGGGTAACTCTCCCGGATGTGGGTAAGATCACGCCCATCATCATAAGGATCTGCATCTCGGTATGGGTTGGGATCGTCAAGATGAGGAGGAATTGTCATGTAGATGGGAGCAATAAGGAGAGTAGTCAAGATGGGAGTGGGAGCAATAAGGAGAGTGGTCAAGCAAGCGGGTAATGCCAGATCATCATTTAACCTATCGTAGTAGCCGTGGAGGTCTCAACGACGCAGGCAGGCAGAGTGCCCTTACTTAGAGGCACCTAGTAGTGATAATACGGCGTAGCAGCGTCTTTCTAGCGGGTCTAAAGAAGCAAAGCATGTTGTGCCTTGCCCCTCGAATCATGGAAACGACGGGTTTCATATAAGAAACACCCCCTCTCAGAAGCTCTTTCGGATCCATCGGAACCGACCTTGTAGCCCCCACTAGGTTTATTCGGAGCCAGGACTCACTTTAGAATTTCTATAGACCTTGAAACTCTTATTATTTCAAATCCTCGTAGCTGCTATCCCGCCTTACATACCGTACCCTTATACTTAAGTGCATGCTACCTTTTAGTTTTAGACCAGACCTTTTACTTTATGCTGCCAAATGCTGTCAGAACCCTAGGAAATTAGATTATGGGGTGCCCCCATTAATTTGATGAACCAGCCAACTACACGAGAGTTGCTTTCAGGTATGGCGGCCTCTATGAACTACCCCTTTACTTTAGTTACTTTTTCACCTGCTAGAAGAACTAGATCTGGTAGCGGAGCCCTGTATCTTCACCTTTGAAGTAATAAATTAGTTACACTTACACTAATCACGGCAATGTGTTTACGTGTGAATAAAGGTAATCATTGATCTTTAGAAAAAAAATTAAAAAAGATCATATCGCAATAACTACTGCAATATAAAAATGTGCAATTAATATTTCAGATTGGATAACTAAGTAATAAATTAGTTACAATTATACTAATCACCGCAATGTGTTTACTTGTGAATAAAGGTAGTCATTGATCTTAAAAAAAAAAAGAGTTAAAAAAGATCTTTAAGAAAATTTGTTAAATGTCAATATTATATAGAGACATAATCCACTAAAGTTGTTTATTTGGCATGCTTCTACTATCATATGCTTATTTATAATATCTATTCTCAAATAAGCTTATTTTAAAATGAGATCGAATGCATCTACTTTTTGTTGCCTTACATGGATGTTTAATGTATTTGAATATTATTTTAAATATGTTTTCATATCACTAATTTAGGAAACTGTAAATGATAAATACCGCACCCCACACAACCAACCTGACCACTTTTGCTTCTACTATTTATAGTATCTATTCTCAAATAAGATTATTTTAATATCAGATGCATTTACTTTTTATTGATTTACATGGATTATGGATTTTTAATGTATTTGAATATTATTTTAAATATGTTTTCATATCACTAATTTTGAAACTGTAAATGATAAAGACTGCACCCCACACACAACCAACGGCACAAATTTTGTAATGTGCTTCTTACTAGATTATCTATAACTAAATTTGGTTAGTTATCTCATGCTTAGAAAGAACAATGAAGAACCTATTGGAAAAGAAGATATTTGCATACTATCAGTGTACAATATTTTAAATGGTGAATATTACACCCCACACACAACCAATGTCACTATAGCTTTTGTAATGTGCTTGTTACTGGAATATATGTAACTAGATTTGATTCATTATTCTATGTTTAGAAAGAACAAAAAAATCGCTCGATCTTGGAAAAACAGATATTTACATATATCAATGTACAACATTTCAAATGATTAGTGTCTATGAATGCAGATATAATTTCTGCATTTTAAGTTGATTTTATGCATTTCTGAAAATCACCCCACCAGTTGAAGAATACTAATGTTCTTCACTTCTGCAATCTCTTCATCAATCTGATTAGGTACAAAACCAACATATCTTTTTTTGTGAATTGAAGGTTATTCTTACCATAACCTCAACAAGAAAGTTCAAACAATGATTTTCTACTCTAAATTGCTGAAAAAAATTAGCTACAATTTAAAAAATAAGTATGAATGAGAAAAAAACTACATTTCAGCATTGATCGCAATAAATAATTTTAGTGTTTTAACTTTTCAATATGCATATTGTTAAAAAAAAATATATTCTATTTGACTATTTTCTCATCATTTTGATGAACGTTGAATGAGTTGATACCATTTTCATAACCAGCATACATGTTAATAGGTTTCTTGACCGTTGGCATGCCAATGGAGCTCCCTCTTTATATAAATATTTTCTTTCTCATGTAAACCAAATTTTTGGGAGTGGTAGTACTTCTCATATTTTATTTTTGACAGGGATTCCGTGCAGTATTGACTTGCAACACAACCTATCCATGAGGCAACTTGGTTTTTTTACGAGAGACTTGATAAAATTAATATAATAAATTGACGAGCACAAAGTAAAACAGTGATCTTTATCATCAGTGTAATATATATGACTCCGGTTCTTAAAATAACAAACATGCATGTAAAGAAAAACTACATTTCCGGTTCTTGATATATCAATGTACAACATTTCAAATGATTAGTGTCTATGAATGCAGATATAATTTCTGCATTTTAAGTTGATTTTATATCTTTCTGAAAATCACCCCACCAGTTGAAGAATACTAATATTCTTCACTTCTACAATCTCTTCATCAATCTGATTAGGTACAAAACCAACATATTTTTTTTCTGAATTGAAGGTTATTCTTCTACCATAACCTCAACAAGAAAGTTCAAACAATGATTTTCTACTCTAAATTGCTGAAAAAAATTAGCTACAATTTAAAAAATAAATATGAATGAGAAAAAGAACTACATTTCAGGATTGATCGCAATAAATAATTTTAGTGTTTTAACTTTTCAATATGCATATTGTTTTAAAAATATATATTCTATTTGATTATTTTCTCATCATTTTGATGAAAGTTGAATGACTTGATACCATTTTCATAACCAGCATACATGTTAGTAGGTTTCTTGACTGTTGGCATGCCAATGGAGCGCCTTCTTTATATAAATATTTTCTTTCTCATGTAAACCAAATTTTTGGGAGTGGTAGTACTTCTCATATTTTATTTTTGATAGGAATTCCATGCAGTATTGACTTGCAACACAACCTATCCATGAGGCAACTTCGTTTTTTTATGAGACTTGATAAAATTAATATAATAAATTGACGAGCACAAGTAAAACAGTTATCTCTATCATCAGTGCAATATATATGACTCCGGTTCTTAAAATAAGAAACATGCATGTAAAAAAAAAAAACTACATTTCCGGTTCTTGATATATCTGTGTACAACATTTCAAATGATTAGTGTCTATGGAATGCAGATATAATTTCTGCATTTTAAGTTGATTTTATGCATTTCTGAAAATCACCCCACTAGTTGAAGAATACTAATATTCTTCACTTCTACAATCTCTTCATCAATCTGATTAGGTACAAAACCAACATATCTTTTTTTCCTGAATTGAAGGTTATTCTTCTCCCATAACCTCAACAAGAAATTTGAGACAATGATTTTCTACTCTAAATTGCTGAAAAAAATAGCTACAATTTAAAAAATAAATATGAATGAGAAAAAGAACTACATTTCAGAATTGATCGAAATAAATAATTTTAGTGTTTTAACTTTTCAATATGCATATTGTTTAAAAAAAATATATTCTATTTGATTATTTTCTCATCATTTTGATTAACGTTGAATGACTTGATACCATTTTCATAACCAGCATACATGTTAGTAGGTTTCTTGATTGTTGGCATACCAATGGAGCTCCGTCTTTATATAAATATTTTCTTTCTCATGTAAACCAAATTTTTGGGAGTGGTAGTACTTCTCATATTTTATTTTTGATAGGAATCCCATGCAGTATTGACTTGCAACACACCTATCCATGAGGCAACTTGGTTTTTTTTTACGAGAAACTTGATAAAATTAATATAATAAATTGAGAAGCACAAGTAAAACATTTATCTCTGTCATCAGTGCAATATATATGACTTCGGTTCTTAAAATAACAAACATGCATGTAAAAAAAAAAACTACATTTCAGATTTGATCACTTCAAATAATATTTGGAATCAAATATATTTTAACTCTTTTATATACACATTATTTTGGTTTTATAGTTTTGCTTTTTTATTATTTTGACGAGTTGAATGACTTGATGCAATTTTATAACCACGTATATTTCTTGATTGTTTACGTGCCAATGGAACTCAACCCTTGTATAAATATTCACTTTTTCATGTACTGCCACTTGTAAACCAAATTTCTAGAAATGGTAGTACCTCTACCATTTTGTTTTTCATAGAGATTTTATGCATTGTTGAGATGCAATATAAACCATCCATGATGCTCGTTCAACTTGGGTTTTTATAGTAGACTTGATAAAGTCAATGTCATTGGCCCAATTATCTCCATCATTAGTGCAATGGGCATGATTCTTGTTCATAAGTTTTACCTGGGGTTAAAGGCCATCGAGTCACATTGATTTCTGAGCCAAAGAACCTTATACTTTGCATCGATCTTCGGGAGAATCGTGACCTGGTATGCATGTATTGTTTTTCAGGTGATGTTCATTGTTCATCATCTTCACATAAATTTTTAATTCTATCAGTTCCATCCTCTTATATTATTCTTGTGATATTGAATGCAGGAACTTCTAACACTTTATTGCCTTTGATCACGGTAATCATATTAACCTTATTTTTATAAATTACTTTATCTCAGTGTTGATAATTTTTTTGCATATCGGTTGTTTTGTGGTCAAGTAGTGCAGCAGTTACACAACTGTTTAGATCAGCGGGATATTCAAGTAGACTCGATATTACTTGGTTATGGCACTTGCAAAGAAAATTATATAGGTAATCTGTAATTTCATTTACCAGAATTCTGCATTTTAGGCTCCTAAGGGCAATTTCCTTTCAAGTTTTTGATTGTTCGGATCCATTATATGGAGCAAGTGAAAAATGCACAATCCATTTGTTGCACCTCTCAGGCATTTGTTGATTGGAATATCCAGCCATCTTTTGTTTAGTTATTGTTCTTCTGAGTGGTTTGTAACTTGGGAAATTGCGTTATAGAAACCTATTTAGAAGTATAGATCTCTATTTGCAGTGTATTATAATTGACAATTATGGATGGATTGTGCTACGTTATGAAGAATCAACGTGTTTAATTGCAGGAGGATGGGCTACTTCACACTACGCGTGGAAGGCCAAAGTATGCTGCTCCTGGTGTATCTTAAAAAGTTTCAGTTTAATTTCAGATTAAAATAGGGTATTGAACTGACCTTGTTTGACTGGATGGAAGTTTTATTACCACCAGGCTATAAATTGAAACCGGTTACTTGTTCTATGAAGCTCATCAATGATAAAAGTTATGATGGTGCAACTACACACTTGTGGTCATGTGGGGTTATCCAGCTTTATTTGATGGCAGGTTACTTACCCTTTGATGAATCAAATCTTCTGACACTATAAAAAAACAGTAAGAATGCTAGAAGAATGCAAATTTACCTACTTTTGTTGTGTTTAATTTTCTTTTTAGCACTCGGTAAATCAAACTAAACGACTAACGTGATCCTACTG
Organism: Pinus taeda; assembly: GCA_000404065.3. Taxonomy (NCBI): domain Eukaryota; kingdom Viridiplantae; phylum Streptophyta; class Pinopsida; order Pinales; family Pinaceae; genus Pinus; species Pinus taeda. The sequence goes on along the minus strand of APFE030395510.1, from coordinate 54,733 downwards.
AGCTGTAGGTCTATAAAGCTGATTCACCTGCCGTCCATGGTTTTCTTCTAGTGCAAACAATACTGATTTGGAGAACTTTCGATCCAAAGCCAAAGACGGCAACTGAACTGATATTGAGTTGTATTCTGTAATGTCGCAGATATGTTCAGCTTGTCCCATGGATTACCTTTACTGTTATTCGAACCCATCTCACACTTGACAGTAATAGAATTCGAATCTAGCTCAGAGAATTAATGGTTTAAGAAGGACTACAAGCCGCCCAAGTTCCAAGAAGACCAGGAGAAAAGTCTGGACGACATAGATGTTTTTTTAACGACTCAGAAGTAAGATCTTGTATGGAAATATTGTTTTCAAGTTTCTCAGTATACAACTATGTTAATGAAAGCATTTGAAATATTGGTTTCAAGTTTCTAAATATACAACCTATGTTAATGATAGCATTTGAACTTATGTCTATGTCACAAGGTCAACTCATCAATTTCTTCGCAAAGCATATGGTGTGTTACTAAAAATCGTAAGTTGCATTGATGTTTTAAAAAAATTCTCGAAATGCAAATTCATATCTAATTTTCATGCATTTTCAAGTACAACACGGTCGGTACTACTTGTAAATCAATTCCAAACACCAAAATTCTAGAGTCAGAGTTGGTGATGGAACTTGCTTTCATATTGCTTGTATCTTTCTATAGTACGGGCGTATGGATGATGCCTCCAGAGATTTTAATGTGGGTGAGAGTACTTGTAAATCAATTCCAAACACCGAAATTCCAGACGCTGAAGTTGGTGATGGGACTTGCTTTCATATTGCTTGTATCCTCCTACACTATGGGCGTATGGATGACACTTCCAGAGATTTGAACACAGGTGAGACTACTTGCAAATCGATTTCAAAGATGCTAGAGTTGGTGATGGGACTTGCTTTCATATTGCTTGTATCATCCTACACTATGGACGTATGGATGATGCCTCCAGAGATTTGAACACAGGTGGGACTACTTACAAATCTATTCCAAACACCAAAACTCTAGAAGCCGGAGTTGGTGATGGGATTTGCTTTCATATTGCTTGTATTCTTACACTAGGAGTGTATGGATGACACCTCCAGAGATTTGAACATGGCTGGCTACTTGCAAATTAATTCCAAACACTAAAACCCCAAAGGCTGGAGCTGGTGATAGGACTTGCTTTCATATTGCTTGTATCCTCCTACACTACAGGCATATGGATGGTGCCTCCAGAGATTTGAACACGAGTGGGATTACTTGCAAATCGATTCCAAACATCAAAACTCTAGAGGCTAGAGCTGGAGATGGGACTTGCTTTCATATTGCTTGTATCCTACACTGCGGGCGCATGAATAACGCCTTCAGAGATTTGAACACGGGTGGGATTGCTTGCATATCAATTCTGTTAAGTTATGGTATGTTCTATGCTTATAACAGTTTACTTCTTTTTCTTATTATATTCCACAAATTAGCAATCACATGTATATAAAGTAAAGTGTAGATAGAACATTAAATGATCGACAAAAAACAAGCCAAGACAAGAGACACAAGATGTGGCGGCTAGCTAGGGACAAACCCCACAATGTGTGGGGAAACCCTTTAATCAAATCTTCTTTTATCTTCAATAATTCAGCAGAGAGAAATAGTACAATAAATCTGATTTATATCAGCAATAGAAAACCCTAGATCAGCAACATCAACATAGCAGTTTCGTCATCAAACTAGGGCAGACGATAGCTCACAAACCGACTGTCGAATCAGCTTGATTCAACGACCAAAAGCTGTAGCTTTCAAAGGAGGTTCAGAGGAACCTACAACGCAGTTCCGATGAGGAGATCTTCTAGTCCATGCAGGTCAAACTTCACTTCTGTAGTTGCAGCTTCAGTTTCAGCAGCGTCCTTCAAACTAGGGCAGTCATTATCTTGCAAACTAGGGTAGTCAATATCTGAGAAGAGACACTTTTCTGCGCAATAGAGAAAGAGATGTGATCAGATGAGTGAGTCCAAATGAAGAAAAACCCTCCTATATTTATACACAACGTTGATGTTTGAATAGATGCAACTGTTGGGCTTCTGAGCTTACATGAGTTGTAGGTCGGCTTGATAATAATTCCATAATCAAAATAAATTCATATCTGCATGAATACTTATCGGAATCGGATGATCTTTATATTAATCCTACACCTCTCGACAAGAGGAATCTAATGAAGATATTATCAGCCATGAATAAGATGACCCACATAAAGTTTTGCCCTAGTTGCCAATTTTAACACTCCCTCTCAACTAGGGAGAACTTCATCTGCAATCTTTCTATCGGTCGTTACTATTCATCTATCAAAAGCACTGCCTTGTACAACCTGACCCTTGCCCTGCTCTACTCTATTCTGCTTTGTCTTGTTCTGCGCTGTACTAATCTGTACGGCTCTGCTCTGTTATGCGTTGCTTAGCTTTGTTCTGTTCTGCGCTGCTTTTGTCTGAATTATGAAGAAGAAGAAATGATCGAGGATGTATCATACTGACTCAAAGTCAGTCTCAGAATATGTACCACTGCTCCCAGACCAGTCTCAACCAACCCAAAGTCAGCGTCATAGTGAGTACAACTCCACTGGTCCCAGACCAATATCATCCTCCACTAACTCAAAGTCAGTGTCAGAGTGCATACCACTGGTTTTAGACCAGTCTCAACGAACCTGAAATCAGCTTCATAGTAAGTACCACTCCTACGACTGTTCCCAGACCAGTATCGCAGTCTCAGAAAGTGTACCACAGGTCCCAAGCCAGTCTTAACCAACCCAAAGTCAGCGTCATAGTATGTACCACTCTCACTGGTCCCAGACTAGTACTGCACTGACACGAAGTCATTGTCAAAGTATGTACCATTGGTCCCAAACTAGTCTCAACCGACCCAAAGTCGGTGTCATAATATGGTACAACTCCTACCACTGGTCCTAGACCAGTATCATTGATCCCAGATCAATGGAGGTCATCCTAGCATAGGGACTGCGGTAGATACAATGATGCGTCCATTGGTACTACTATGGTCCCTAACTTCATTTCCCTGCTCATTTATCAGATGAGAGGTACTCCCCATGAGTGCCGGACTGCATGGGTAGGATGCCTCGACAAGCAAACTAATCAATCCTGTCCTCACAGGAGAACACATCAATCCTGCTACAATCACCATGGAGAACACATTATTCCAGGCTCACAGGAGAGCACATCAATCCTGCTACAATCGACATGGACAACACATCAATCCAAGCTTCATACGAGAGCACATCAATCCTGCTACAATCGCCATGGACAACACATCAATCCAGGCCTTACAGGAGAACACATCAATCCTGCTACAATTGCCATGGACAACACATCAATCCAGGCCTCGCAGGAGAATACATCAATCCTTCTACAATCACCATGGAGAACACATCAATCAAGGCCTCACATGGGAACACATCAATCTTGCTACAATTGCCATGGAGAACACACCAATCTAGGCCTCACAGGAGAACACATCAATCTTGCTACAATCGCCATGGAGAACACATCAATCTAGGCCTCACAGGAGAACACATCAACCTTGCTACAGTCGCCATGGAGAACACATCAATCCAGGCCTCACAAGAGAACCAATCATCTTGCTACACAGGAGAGCGAATCATCTTGTTCCACAAGAGAGCAAATCATCTTGTCCCATAAGAGAGCGAATCATCTTGTTCCAGTGTGCATCACCAAGGGAGGGTGAGTCACCCTGTGGTCGTATGTTGCTCCAGTAAGAACAACAAGCCCTCAGAGCTCCCAGGGCTTAATGCATGCAACATGCAGGACCCTTGTACAAGGATTTCTTGACGACTCCAAGTCATTTGGGAAAATCATAGATTAGATCTTTCCTCGGGGCTTTGGCAAGGTGTAGCGACATGTACATCATCTTAATGCGATGGAGCCTCCTTGCTCATCGACTTACCATATCCCAGATGATGTCTATCTATTGGAGCAATCGACGAATACAGGATTCCTCAATAATCGAATCCCACCTTTGGTTGTTACAGAGAATCACAATGGTATGTGTTCAAACAGCTCACTGAAGAGCTTCCCCAATCAGGCAGCTTCAAACAAGTTCATACTCGTAGATATGTATCCGATCTCGGCGGTGCTTATGGCAACCGACTTCTGCTTCCTGCTCATCCATTATATCGAAGCATAATCTAAAGAGAAACAACACTAAAAGTGCTCCAGTGATCCTCCATGCTACCTACCTAATCAACATTCGAATAATCATGAAGTTTCATATTTCCAGCAGTGTATCTCAATCCATGAGAGATTGTGTCCTGAAGACATGTCAGAAGATTCTTCGCACCAATCTAGCGAAGCTCAACCAGATATGAGCTCATAATGCTAACTGCAAAACATATATTCAGACGGAGGTTCACCAAGAACATCAATGCGAATGAGTTTTTGAAACTCAGACGCATTTCCCAAATATGGTCCAATATCACTACCATATAACTTCTGAAAGTTAAGATCCTCGAGGTAGCCACAGGCTTGCAGTCCACCATACCAAATCTTTTCAGAATCTTCACCACATATTTTCCTTGAGACAGGAAAATTTCCCTTGGCTTCTACCACACTTCAAGTCCTTGGTTCTTCATTTCAAATTTAGAAGCCAACTCCCTCTTACATTTGTGAATGAGAGGGTATGCACCTGTTAAAAAGAGGTCATCCACATACAACACCAGTATGAGATGCTTGTCATCTTCAACCTTAAAGTAAAGGTTAGGGTCGGCTTCACTCTTAGTGAATCCCAGCTTCATGAAGTAGCAATCGATCCTCTCATACCATGCTCGGGGTGCTTGCTTCAGCCCATAGAGATCCTTCTTCAACCTGCATACATGAGATTTTCAATCGTAAATCTCAAATCCTTCGGGTTGCTCCACATAGACCTCTTCTTTGATCGAACTGTGCAAGAACGCGGTCTTGACATCCATCTGATGTAGGTTCCATCCTTGTGAAGCCACAAGGGCTATGATAAAGTGGATGGTCGTATATCTGGCAACAGGTGCAAATATCGCATCATAGTCTATACCTTCCTTCTGGGAGAAACCACAAGCGAAAAAACAGGCCTTATACTATTCCATACTTCCATCTGCTGCAGATTTATCTTGTAAAACTATTTGGAAGTAACAATTGTCTTGTCCTGGGGTCTGGGAACTACTTCCCAGACATCATTCTTCATAATAGACTCATATTCTTCGGTCATAGCATCCTTCCATACTTGATGTTTGACAGCATCTGAGAATGATGAAGGCTCATTTTGTATGATCGCACTCATGATGGTCAGGTATCACTGATACCTATTAGGTTTCTTACTTTCATGAAAGGTTCCTCAGGGTGCAGCATGTCCAACCCCCTAAGCCATGAAGGCCTCTTCCTAGAAGAGGAAGGCTCATGTGGAGGAGGATCAATTGGATCCATGGGTTCTTCTACATCAGGGATTGATTCATCATCCCTTTCTTTCGATTCCCTGGTGTTGGCTTCTTGAGAGCTCCTCAAAGTTGAAAGATTGTCCACCTTACTGAGAACCATATCTTCGTCAAAGGTGACAGCATGACTAATCACGACTTCCCTTTGACCGGCTACATAGATTCTATAGCCTTTAGTATTTTCACCATTGCCCATGAAAATTCCCTTCTTTCCAGATGCACCTAATTTGTTTATTTTCTCTTTCGGCACATGAAAATATACAAGGCTTCCAAAAATTCTAAAATGAGAAACATCAGGTTTCTTACCGGTGAACTTTTCTTCAGGAGTCTTGGAACCCAATGCTTGATGAGGGCATCAATTTTGTACATATACGATAGTGTTTGTAGCTTCAGCCCATAGAAACTTCGGAAGTCTTTGATCATGTAGCATGGCCTGAACAACTTCCATAATCGTGCGGTTCTTCCTCTCCGCCACACCATTCTGTTCAGGAGTATGTGGTGTAGTATTCTCCCTCTATATGCCAGCCTCAAATATGCTTGAGTGAACCAACTGTAATATATCGGAGGTCTTGCTTTGGCTTGAGGAGAATGGTCCCCTTTTGAGCTTTCCTTCGGCGCATCCTAGACATACACCTTCTTTCTCTACTCAGAATTCGGGCATCCTTGTCACCATTTGTCTTACACCGAGTAGAGCTTTATAATGAAAGGGGGAAAACCTCCGATGCCAAAGTTTGGACTGAAGAGATGTGTCATAAGACATGACACCTAACAGACTTCCATCGACCTGATATAATGAATGAACACGAAACGCAAGAGTAAAGGCATTTTTAACATTATTTTTCGATACATGTACCTTGCCATGTCTTCTATTGTCGAGATGGACACCAGGTTCTTTCGGAGGTCGGGTGCATTTAATACATCTTGGAATTTCTAGCCTTCTTGAGTGGTTGTCCTCTTCCTTGATTCTGAGCTCTCCTCTTACCTTTGCTATTGAATTTGTCATTCTGAGCATGGGCATTTCTTGCTCTTCTACCCTTTGTTTCTTCTTGAATTCATCTAGCCATTAATTCCTTGAAACCAGGAATTACATGATTGTTCAGAAGAGTAGTCCTGAACACATACCATTTGGATGGTAATCCTTCGAGAGTCGTGAGTGCCATTTCTCTGTTAATAATAGTCTCCCCAATAGATAGGAGATCGTTCTTAATCTCGATGATTCTTAAGAAGTATGCTTGCATACTCTCATCTTTACCCTTCTTGATTTCCTTCAGCTTATTTCTAAGAAGCAAAATTTGACTTGCATCATTAACTTTAAATAAACTTACCAGTCTATCGTAGATTTATTTGGAGGTATCCAGTTCAGAGATGTAGGCCACCAAGTGCTTTTCGATAGAGTCCCGGATGATCTTCTTCGCTTTAACTTCTTCGTTCTTCCATTTGTTCCTGGCAGCAAGAGGTGCATTTGATGGAGGCTCAATAATATTGCCTCTCACATAATCCAACACTCCTTGATCCTCAAGGGTTAGATCGATAGACATCTTCCATCCATGATAGTCAGCCTTCTCACGGAGCTTGTCTTTGGCAGGAAAGAGTGTTGTGGACCCCATAGTTCTTTTAGGATAGCCTTGCCAATCTTCTCTTCAATGATTGCTCTTGCTCTTGCTCAAGCTTTGTCTTCACCTCGGCTCTGATACCATTTTAAGTTATGGTATGTTCTATGCTTATAACAGTTTACTTCTTTTTCTTATTATATTCCACAGATTAGCAATCACATGTACATAAAGTAAAGTGCAGATAAAACATTAAACGATAGACAGAAAACAAGCCAAGATAAGAGACACAAGATGTGGCGGCTAGCTAGAGACAAACCTCACAATGTGTGGGGAAACCCTTTGATCAAATCTTAGTTTATCTTCAATAATTCAGTAGAGAGAAATAGTACAATAAATCTGATTTATATCAGCAGTG
>APFE030395510.1:0-39247 GCA_000404065.3 Pinus taeda | reverse complement strand
CGTACTTCTCTTTTTCCAGAATAAGTTGTTAATGCTCCAACTCCCAGTGTAACAGGTCCAGGTATATACTAAGATTACTTTTTTTTTTTTGGAAATTTTGGTTACATCATAAATAATTTGAGTGATGCCAACAAAATTCACTCTTCCCTCAGTTACTTGATGTGGGCAAAATTCAGTATGCCCAGGCGTACTTCTCTTTTTCCAGAATAAGTTGTTAATGCTCCAACTCCCAGTGTAACAGGTCCAGGTATATACTAAGATTACTTTTTTTTTTTTGGAAATTTTGGTTACATCATAAATAATTTGAGTGATGCCAACAAAATTCACTCTTCCCTCAGTTACTTGATGTGGGCAAAATTCAGTATGCCCAGGCAAAACGTGTTTCCTCCTCCAAATTAAAGGAAATAAATAATTTTTAACAACTTGTTTAAAGTTAAGTGGGAGGAGCCGCGAGAGTGGAGGAATAACCATATAGTTCAGAGCGTTTTTTAAATAGCCACCGGAACCAAGCCCGTATCTAATGCAATGCAAGCCCAAGACTGGCGTAGAACCTCCATATTTAAGCCTCCCATATATGCACGAGCTAAATGCCTTGGTTAAACCAGCGTGAACCCATATATATTATATATACATATCCCTGAATCATGAGTATGGAATGGTGATGTTCATATAAGAGTGCGGGGAACAATTCACAGTTATTTTAAAGCACGTGCCTGATCTTTGCTCATAACCCTTTACCTTTGGTGAAGCTCCTCTGCGATAGCACTTTGGATCCACAACAGAGCCACAATCTCAAACTCCACAATTTCCACATGCCCCTTCCCTTTACAAAGATCTTTTCTTCAACAACAGGTATCAGTTCATGATCGTGACATGTGACCAACACACTTAAACTCTGGACCCTGGAAATTTTGTACGAGGACACTTTTGAAATTTTTGGGGAAGATTCTTCCGAGGAATCCATATCGTGATAAACTTCAAATTCAATTATGTGACAGACTCGTGCAGGGGTGAATAAAACTAAGTGATGACCTTTATACTCTATCTTGGCTCTTTACTCTATTTTAAAAGAATGGACGTCATTTGCAAGTTTCTAACATAGGATTTTGATATTTGTACGAACACCTCTGCATCATCTCTTCATCAACCTCACACTCCGTTAATCCTTAACAATCTCTCGATCTCCAGGCTTCTATTGCACCTCTGATTCTAATGAGAGAGTCACCTTTAAGGCACGATCTTTATATCACTCTCCTTCCTAAGCTTAATCAGCAGTCATGCAAGCTTTGTGTATACTTCTTCCTATTTACAATCCCTCCTAGCTTAATTTATCCCAACCCGCATCATGCTCAATTAAATATGATTACAAGGATCAATTCACATGAACAAATCTTATTTGCAAATAGTAAGTATAGGCTTTTAAATTGCTCAATCACTCAGCGTATTGTTCTCTTATTAATGAATATATACACACATAATTTATATAAGCCCATCTTGGCCTAATTTACATTGAATTGGTCCTTTTAGCCATACTCTACCAATCCTCTTGACATTATGCTCACACCTTGATACATATTTTCTCTGCCTCTAAGCCTACATATTTACGTATGGGATTCTGAAACCAAAATTTGGTTCAAATCCACTAATTACTCAGCAAATCACTATTTCTAGATCTTCATTTCTCTCAATAGATCTAACTAACCCTAAGATTTCTCTAACTCTTCTAAGCATTCCTGAGATCTCTTCTTCGAAGTAGATTTGATTACAATATTCTTCACCCTCATCACTTATATACAATAATAAGAAACATAGGAAAATACATTTAATTTAAATAATTAAACTCAACTAGGGAACGAACTCCCTTAGTAAATAAACGACCCCTTAGGCCTAGTTAATGACTTGGAGGTTGGATGCTCCTGCACCATACTCCTAAGGTGGAAAACATTCATGGTCTCCTAACCATGTGCTTTCATAGGCTGGAAAAATCCTCCTGGATCCCAAACTTTAGTTTGTCACTGATCATCCATTCTTTCATGTTGCTCTCTTGCTTTTGTTGTTATATTCTTTCTTCTCCCAGGTTTCCAAATTTTATGTTGCATTTCACCTCCTTGCTTACTGATGTAAATAGGTTTAGCCATCTACAATCAATTGTTGACCATCCTTCTCTTTCTAATGTGCCTCCTCTGAGACACTTTCATCATCAACTTCCTCATCTCTTTAATCTCTATGGCCAACGTGTCCTGTGGTGAGTACATACTTTGCAATTTGATATTGTTCATATGCTGAAATTTGTTGTTGTTTCTGCTCTTTGGATGTTGTTGCAACTTCTTTTCGTTTCCAGGATTCTTTCTCTCATCTTCATTTTCTCTCAAATTATTGCAATCGACCATACTAGAACTCACGATGCTTGCATTTTCCCGATAATCTATCTTTGGGTAGTGCAACCAATCCCCTAAAAATATAAGCTCTGTTGCGATATCACTAACACTTTCCATGCCGCCTTCAACAATTTTCAACTTGGATTCCTTTATCCTAGGATTGTTCTTCCTTACCCCATCTTCCATAGCCTTCTCATCATAATCTTTTTGAATAACTTTTGCACCATCGTCATCCTTCATGGCAGCCTCCAATAATTGTCCATATTCAATATCTACGAACACATGCTCAAGCAAAAATTCTTTGATTTCAGTCATCTCCTCTAACAGCTTCATTTCCTCATCACCTTGCATAAGCACATTATTTAATATTGTTCATTCCTACAACCCTACATAAATCATCATTTTTAAAATCATAAGGCTCCTTAGCCTCAATTAGTGCTTTTGTCAAAACATCCTCATGTTGATTTGAACTTTCCCAATAGCTCACCAAACTATCAAAAAATATCTCCTCAACATTTCTAGCTTCTTCCTCATCAAGGAGTAAGAATCACATCAAGTGGAGTATGTGTGCAAAAGTTATGCCACTCATAAGTTGACCTTCCTGTTTTGGCCACCATAATTCAAAAGAATGCCATGTCAACCCCCATTATTCATGGAAAATGGGCTATTTAGGTGATCATGATGAAGACGATTCTAAAAGAGTTTATATTGTATGTTTGATTAACAGTTGGAATCAAACCTAACCACTAGTAGGTTATTCAAATGTGTTATGACCAAAACCATAAGGAGGAAAAGGGGTTCCATTATTTTCTAGTGCATTTGTTCCATAGATGAGTAGAGTAGACGAGAGGGATTGGGACTAAGCACACAAAAAAGATTTTTGCATTGTGGTAGCCGACCGGCCACAGGGTTACTTGTACTCAACCATTTTTTATTCAGAGAAAGAGAGCAGAAAGTGACCTTACCTTCCCACTATGTTTTCTTCTACAAGGGTTTCCAAAGTTATATGTTGTGTCGATCATGATTTGTGACTTCTTATTTCTTTGTTATCTATCTTTTTGCATAATTATAATTTGCATGCCTACACAATAAAAAATAATTTACACATCTAGAAATCTAAAAAGAAGTAAACACTCATAGCATATATTTAAAAAAAATTAACTATAATTTAGTCAAATATATATTAACAGATTGTCCATTGACATATCAAAGGTACTTTACGGATCATATTGGTATCAAAGTAGGTTTATTTGGGTATATTATGGAGATTTGCAAGGGATCTAAATTTTCTAAGAAAAAGCCACAAAACCCCATTCATTGCTGACGAATGCATGAATAATCCTCACGATCTTGTAGAGACAAGGTTTTCATGACTAGGAGCACAAGTTCAAAATATAAAATGTAACGTGAATCTCCTCATGGAAGCCTTGCAAAAAGAATGTTGGGCTATTCAGAGAAGATGGGGGTTCTAATGCAAAAGTTTGATTAGCAGATCAGGAATAAATAAAGAATGAGCTAAATAAAGGACCCAAAAAGGTCAACCTAGCTCAAGTGTTGTGAACTATTAACAGTCCTTGTTCAAAATGAAAGTGAAGGTTGATATCAAGTTGTACTAAGGTGAGATCGACGCTCTAAAGATAAATCATCTGTCGTAGTAATTAAAAGTGTATTTTATTGTTCATCATATAGAGGAATAACAAAAGATTTCATTTGTCTCACTGAAATTAGAGGGCATGCCTTGACCTAGTCTGAAATACGCATAGATACCTTAAGGTTGGAAGGATATCCTCCAGTAACTAAGTGAGCGGACTTTAAAACCTTCATAAAGTCACAATTTTACCCTATTAGGTTTGTAGCATTACTTTAGGCAGAAGTAGTGGCAGAGTGTATGGGACTATACCATAGAATTTAGAAGCATGGCCATAATGCTCGGTATCTCACCAAAGAACCCATATGTACTCCCTAAGTATTTGGGGAGTCTACACAACCATCTACAAAAGTAAGTGAGATTGTTCAAGCCCATATTGGTGGAGGAGGTTTGTGTAGAGGCAAAGTTCCTGGAAAACATAATCCTAAAGAAGGGGAAATCAAGTGGATCATTCTAGAAAGAGCAAGAAGACACTTCTAAAGAGGGGAAGAAGAAGTGGAAAGGGGGAAAAGATAAAAAGAAGGAAAACACAACACACCAATGCAAAGATCCCAACAACCACTTCAATCATTGTAACATTTACGATCATACAGAGGAGAAGTGTTGGAAGTTGTATCTGAAACTTAACACAAAGAACAAAAAGAAAGATATTAAGAAGAAGAATATCATGGCCATTGATTCAAGAAACTCGGTTGAAAGCAGCTCGAGCATGGTTGAGAAGGTTGTTTATACATCATTGCAAAAGGAAGTGAATTTTAGTATCTTCCAACAACAGGAAGAGAAAGAAAATACCAAGCTCCTCCATATAAAGATACATGTTAAAAGGAAAAATATTGATACTCTATTAGACTCAAAATCTTAAGAGAATCTCAATGCAAAAAATCTGGTCAACAAATTGGGATTGGAAGTTTGTGATAATCCAGGCCCATATCCATTGGGATGGGTCAACAAAGATGAAGAGATAAAGGTAACAATATAGTGCAAATTTAGATTTGTTGTTAGTGTTGATTTTATTGATGAAGTAGAACTAGATGTAGTTCCCCTTGATGTATGTGGAGTGGTATTTGTTATGTGCCAGCCCAGCCAAGAAACTGATCATTTGTAGCAAGAAGTGTGTTTTATTGTGTTAAAGAGAAATTCAGTCTAAAGGATTCAATAAGAGGAAAGGCATCCTTGGAGGGGTGTAATAAGAAACAAGAAACAACAATTGGAAGAGTTGTTGCAGTCATATAAGGATGTGTTTAAAGAGCCTAAAGGACTACCACCCAAGAGGTAAGTGGAGCACGAGATCCAACTATTCTTGGGCTCCCCATTACCAAACATTGAGATGTACAAATAGTGTGTTATAGAAGTGAGGTGAAGAAACAACTACAGTTGCTGCTAGAACATGGTGTCATTGGACTGACTACATCACTGTGTAGGTCACCCATCATCATAATGTCAAAAAAGGATGGGACTCTATGAATGTGTATTTGACTACAAGGGGTTGAACAATATCACGCTCAAGAATAGGTGCCCCCTATGCAGGATAGATGACTTGTTGGATCAGTTACAAGAAGTAAACTACTTCACAAAGATAGACTTAAATTTGGATGTAACCAGATTCGAGTCAGAGAAGATACCTGAAAGGCCACCTTCAAAACCAGGGATGATTTATATGAGTGATTATTCCTGCTATTCGACCTATTTAATTGACTAGCTACATTTATGAGGTTAATGAATGATATACTACGCCCTTTTATAGATTCATTTGTTATTACCTATTTGGATGATATAATGGTATACAATTCTACTTGGGAAGAAAACATCTCACATTAAACATAGGTGTTGAAGAAATTAAAGAAGCACCAGTTGCTAGAACATCTCAAGAAATGTGAGTTTATGCAACAGTCTTTAGTGTATCTCGGGTGTGTGATAGGTGGAGGAGAGATAAAGATCATCCTGCCAAGATTGAGGTCATCATGAAATGGTTGGTGCTTACTAATGTTTTTGAGGTTAGGATTTTTGTTAGGGCAACACAATACCTGAGGAAATTCATACCCTCATTTTTAATGGTAGTAGTGCCACTCCATGCCATAACTAAGTGGAAATAGTGTCCAATGGGGAAAGGGTTCAAGGCCTTTGACGAGCTAAAGAAGAAGATTAGTCAAGCACCAGTTACGGAATTATCAAATTTGCATTGGAACTTCAAAGTGGAGATCGATGCGAGTGGGTATGTTATGGGAGTAGTCATGATGCTTATATGCTACCATTCTGAAGTATTTCATGGGGTAGCTCTTAACTACCCTACCTATGGCAAGGAGCTTTATGCCCTGGTTCAAGTTGTGAAGAAGTGGAAACACTCTCTAATGGGAAAGGAGACAGTGATCCATGCAGATCACTAGCCAATATAGTACTTGTAGGCATAGAGTAAGCTACAATACTCTGGGCATTACAATTGGATGGAATTTCTACAACAATTTTGTTTAGTGATCAAGTATAAGAAGGTGAGAACAAACAAGTTGGATGTCATGTTTTCAAGGCACTCACATCAAATATCACAACTTTTGGAACTCTAATGCATATGGAACCATTCACACATGATGCATATAGAGAGGCATATTCAGAGGATGAGGACTTCAAGGAGGTGTTTCAATAGTTGCAGAGTTGTCATGTGCACAATGGTGACAATGTAGTTGACTACCATATTCAGGATAGGTTACTCTACAGTCTGGATAACTTGTCCTAAATGTGAGTGATTGAAGCTAGTTAGAAAGGCTCACACCTCCAAGGTTGTAGGGCACTTTGGTGTAGGGAAGACAATCACCAACTTGCAAAAATATGTGTATTGGCCCAAGATGCAAGAACAAGTAGTTAGATTCATAAGAGGATGCATGTTTTATTGTATCAACAAGCCTAGTATCAAGAAACGTGGTCCATATCATCTCTCACATGTACCCACTTGTCCTTGTGAAAGCATTTCCATGGAATTTGTTGGATGTTTACTAACAACTAGGAAGGGACATGACTACATTTTCATGGTAGTTGACAGGTTTAGCAAGATTTGTGTTATGATGCCTTGTAAAAAGACCATCATTGGGAAAGAAGCAACAAATGTTTTCTCTAGAAAGGTTTGGGTGCATTTTGGGATACTAAGGAGCTTTGTTTTAGAGGGGTAGAAGATTTCTTAGTGCATTTTGGGATGCTAAGGAGCTTTGTTTTAGAGGGGTAGAAGATTTCTTAGTGCATTTTGGACTACATTGAGAGAGAAGATGGACATGAAGTTGAAGAGGCCTACAATATTCCATCCATAGATAGATGGGTAAACATAATTAGTCAACAATACATTGGTGCAACTTTCGAGTGATTACAGTAAGAAGTATCTAAATACATGGGATGGAAGTCTAGTATATATAAAACACTCTTATAACATAGCAGTCCACATTTCTACTAGTAAGTCCCAATTTGAGACTTGTTTGGGATATTTTCCACCTTCACCTTTAGATATTGCATATGGAAAACAAGGAGCGAGGGAGGATCTTACAGGGGATGTCTTAATGGCATAATTACTTATATAAAATATCAAGAAAAGCCATATACGGGTACAAAAGACAATGTAAAAGTCACAAGAAAACTACGAGGCTATGCATGATCAACATAGAATAGAGAAGTTATTTAAGGTGGGAGACAAGGTATGGTTTTGAGATATTGTAGAAGGTGGGAGATAACATCTATAGACTTAGTCTACCCCCATACATATGCATTTACTCCATTGTGAATGTGGAAAATATTAAACCCTATGAGTCTTCCATGCTAGATCAAGAAGAGGAATAGGCCTTGCCTTCTGTAGAGGATTTGGCACTAGATGCTCAAGAATAGTTGATAGTGGATATAATTTTGCAAAAGAGTTCCAAAAATACAAGATAAGGGTATCATGACCTTTGGAGGATTGAGTTTAAAGGAAAACTTCCAGGAAAGACTAAATGACACACCTAAGAGAAGGTGGAGGAAACATTTCCTCACCTCATTCAATAGAATATTTTCGGGACCAAAAGCCTCCCAAAACTGAGAGGTATGATTTGAATTCGATCACTATATCGTTTTTCATCCATAATGATGTTTTTAGAATGGCAAAAGTGGAGGAAACAACTCACAGGACCATTTTTACCGGCGAGACTTGGTTTGGAAAATTGGGGTTTCAAACACTTCAGGAGCATTTTGAGACATCAAATGGAATTTTTTTGGGACAAAAATTTTCCAATATAGTGCATCACTTCTCATTTCTATTCTACACATGAATACCTCTCCAATGGTGCAAGAATCACCTCAATCAAAGTCCATCTGCAAAAGTTATGACACTCAGAAGTTGACCTTTCTATTTTGGCCACCATAATTTGAGAGGATGCCATGTCAGGTCCCATTATTCGTGGAAAAGGGGCTAGTGACATGATCATGATAAAGAATACTCTAGAAGAGTTCATATTTTAGCTCTGGTTAAGAGTTGGAGTCAAACCTAATCATTAGTAGGCTATTAGGCTATGTTATAACCGGGCCACTAGGAGGAAAATGAGTACCATTTTTTTGGAGTGCGTTCATTCCACAGACGAGTAGAGTAACCAAGAGGGTGTTAGAAAAGCACTGAGAGGGGGGATGAATCAATATTTAAACTAATTAAACTCTTTTCTTCTTTCTTTATTTTCAGATTTATGTACGCCACTGTTATGAAGTAAACTTGAGTATGCATGCGATTGTGATGAAGATAAGTAGCGTATATCCAGTTCACTAATTTTTCAGTTAATTCATCGTCTGTTTAACTTCAACCAGTATATCAGTACTTCATTAAACATTAATTAAATACTAATCATGTGCAATAAGAACAAAATAAGTCATCACACACAAGAAACACATGAACACCAGGATATTTAAGTGGAAACCTAATGTGGGAAAAAAAACCACTGATGTTATCATTTTTGTCTTCTTTTATTATAAAGAGAAATTTCTTACAATACTTGTATTGGTGCATATTCATACTAGTACACAGACACCCACTTGTAGAAGGCTACGACCTTCTCTCATTTTCCAGCTTCTACAAGAAGGGAGCTACAAACCCCTTATCCTCTATTCTTTGTGGATCACTTTTTAGAATGTTTCAAACTAGATCTATTCCAAATATCATACAACAATATTGAAACCAACATTGTATCAAATCATTGAACCAACTTAATCACCAAAGAATTGAATAAATGAATTATCATATCTCAAACAATCAAGGTAGATAGATCATTTCAATTCATTGTATACTCTTCATGAGAATTCCATACCACCTACTGTAGATCTTGTCACTGCAAACCCTGGTCAAACTTATGTCATAATATGTACGCTACTATTATGAGACATACATGTGTATATACACTCTTTCTCCTTAGATAACCCACATACAAATATCAAGACATTGAACCTTAAAATTGAATCACTCCACTACTAAAATCAATCAGTGAAACACATACTGACCTTGTCACAGACCTCTGAACCAAATAAAGGTTATCTCATAGCAGCATCATTAATATTCAACATTTCATAACATAATTAATTCAAACTCAATCAGCACTGTCAAACACATATCATCATCAAAGACTTCATCGACAGACAACAACAAACACAACAAGACTAATCAGACATCGTATACAACAAAACACTAGCATATGCATGCGACCCTTATAAAACACTTCCGTGAATGTATGTGCCTTTCAAGAAGCATACCTACGTACAAACATGTCCATATTATATCAAAGACTTCATCGACAGACAACAAAAAACACAACAAGACTTATCAGACATCATATACAACAATACACTAGCATATGTATGCAACTCTTATAAGACACTTCCGTGAATGTATGTGCTTTTCAAGAAGCATACTTGCATACAAATATGTCGATATTGCAGAATCAATGTGAGACTACCCAAAAGCCGATCTAAGTATGTATGCAATCTTTCTAAAGAAAACCTACATATAGATATGTAACTATTGAATCATACCTTCACTGCACAATAGATCATCAATCAAACCCAAATCTCGACACGCATTGTGAAAGACACACATCATAACATCATCATCACAAATCTATCAACCTATACGCATATTATTCGATGTGTAATCACTCTAGATCTATAAGATCTTATCCATCATCACACTCTTGGGTGCACACTTATTTCAGATGAAATAATTCATCAATAGCCCAAATCATGCACACTCATCAATCTGATCTCCATATCCTTTATATAGCTTAGGCCTTAGCCAATACCTTAGGCCAATTTCAAAGTTATTCCAATGGTATTCTTTGATGAGATCAAATATTTGTTGTCGTGTTCTTTACTATGGGCCAATACCATGGTAAATACCCATGGTATTGAGAATATTATGGTGTGAGAATTGTACATGACTTTGCTTCACCATACCCGCGTCTGTACGTGGCTTTGTTTCACAGAACCCACATATACTTCTTCAAGCTTCATATTTTTCATTCCTATGTCTCTGAACTGATATTACTTTGTCCAATTTTTTTGTTACATCTGTAATGGCCTAAATACACATCCTACTACCATCATGTTGACATCTTTATTAAGTAGGTTTCCATCAAGAACAACACATTTGTCATAGTGCTAACAATCTTCCCCTTTGGACTTAATGACAATCACTTTGGTGTTTGGTCACCATCACATGTAGATACCTATAACTGCTTTTGTAGAGATACCAAGCTTCTCTCCCAAGTCACCAAGCACCCCAAACACCAAGCTTCTCTCCTCCTTTGACATCAAGGGCAAAGGGTTGAATGAAGGCTTAGTTCCCTTTGTTGACATGAGTTTTGTAGATCATATCTATTGAGTATGAACACTGAAAACTTACCATGCTCCCTCTGAGCACATGGCTGAATTTTCTAAAAATATACAAAGACGCAGATGACTCTATGACTCAACCAGACATGACCTTTCCTTATCACCAATGACTCCTGATTTTATTGATTACCCAATACATTGGAGTTACATATTTGACTCAACATTACATCGCATGCCCAAAATGATGGGTTACATGAATAGTCTTTCACTGAATTTTATAATGATTCAAAACACAAGGCTTTACATGACCTTTACATCTAGAGACATATATGGAATTTATAACAAAATACCTCTTTATTAACCATGAGAGTCCTCAACAACTATCATACACCGTATAGGATCTGCACCATAAGCATTAAGTGTGACAACAAACACTTGAGAAACATATGTGTCTTGAGTAGCGTTAGCCATGATATATACCTATCTAGAATGCTAAAGAAATGATAATTCCAATAATGCACTATTAGAAGCATGGCTCCCCATGAACCTGTGCCAATCATTCACCATCAGATCTGATCACATTATCTTAGGCTATCAAAGTAACTTCATCAATCAGTAAGTTTATCAAAGCATCAATGTCATATTGCATAAATTCATAAGACAACACTACTTCTAAGTAGCACCAATCAATATAAGGACCAAAATGCCAAATAATAATTATTTGAAGCATATCAGAGCCTTTCCCCAAGTTTGTCCCCATATTTTTTCAAAATAGACAAACATATGCGACTGTCTAGATCAAAACTTGCATATACACAAGATTGTCCTTCGTAATATCGTGTATAGAAAGAAAAATGTTGAATTTTTTATAACCACAACTCCCCCTGAGCCTGTACTATATGTACCTATTCGTTGTTACTACATCAAATGTATTGTTAGTAATACAAGAAACATGAACATCAAAACAACCATTGGAGATATCATCAAAACAACATCTGTATTTCTCCCCCTGAATATGAAAGATTTGTCAGAATAATTAATGAAGTGATGAAACAGAGACCACTCCTAGTTTTTGTCTGATATATTCAAAGGAATCACGTGGAAGCGACTTTGTAAATATATCTGCAACTTGTTTTTTTGAGGGGACATACTCTAGTTTTACCTATTGTTCATGTATCTGTTCTCTCAGAAAGTGATATTTGATTGGAATATGATTGGTTTTTCAGTGCATGACATGATTTTTAAAAATACTTATGGCACTAGTATTATCACACAAAATAGGTATAGGTTGAGGACAAGTGATTTGAATATCATGTAATTTTTTAATCATCCATATAAGTTGAGTATAACAAGATAAAGCAATAACATATTCTACAACCAGTAGATAAAGCAATGGAGCTTTGTTTTTTGTTGAACCATGATACCAAGCAGTAGAATGCTCAATACTTTTCCAATCATAAACATTGCCAACCCTATCTGCCTCTGTGTAAGCATGGAGATAAAATTTTGCATTTCTGGGATACCATAGACCATAATCTTGAGTTCCTTATAGGTACTTGAATATTTTCTTGACTTCATGGAGATGAGTTTCTTTATGATTTGCTTGAAACTGTCCAACTATCCCAACTGCATGCACTATGTCGGTCTTGTGCCTATAAGGTGGAACAAGCTCCCGATCATATATGTGTATTTTGGTTGATTTACTAAAGGAGAATGATCATGTGAACTAAGGTTACAACTTGTTATTTGTGTGCATACATGTTTGCAGTCTCCCATTCCATAATTCTTTAAAATCTGCTTGAGGTACTTAGTCTGTGAGAGAAAGATATCATTCTTTGTTCACTGAACTTGAAGACCAAAAAAGTATGTTACTTCACCAAATAATGACATTTCAAATTTTTGTTGCATGATTGAGGCAAAACTTTGACTCATAAAATATTAATTTCTTCCAAATATGATGTCATCTATGTAAACAACATCTATTAAAATGTTACCATCATCCATCTTTATATATAAATTGCTATCTGTAAATCCCTTACTAAAACCTTGTTGTTGAAGATGCTTGTCAAGGTGATAATACCATGCACTAGGAGCTTGTTTTAGCCCATATAATGCCTTCTTTAGTTTGTAAATAAGTTTTTTATCATTTCCTAGAATGAACCCTTTAGGTTGTTCAATATAAACTTCTTCTTCTAGGCCCCCATTCATAAATGCAGATTTAACATCCATTTGATATACTTTAAAGTTGTGAAAGCTTGAAAATGCAAGGAACATTCTTATGGCTTCAAGTTTGGCTATAGATGAAGATGTTTCTTCATAGTCTATTCCTTCATGTTGTGCATAGCCTTCGCATACAAGTCTCGCTTTGTTTCTAATTATCTCTCCATTTTCATTTAGTTTTTTTTTAATACGCATTTTTTCCCAATAAAATTTTTATCATGAGGTCTTGATATTAAATCCCATGTATGGTTCTTTTCTATTTGGTCAAGTTTTTCATCCATAGACTTAACCCGACATTCACCTTTGTTAGGTTTATTTACATTTTGTGACTCAATTATGGATAATAAGGCTAGATAACTCTAAGTTCCAATAAGAGTTATTCTAGTTTGTACTCCAGGTTCCTTATCACCTAGAATTTGAGATTTTGGATGATTTTCCTTAACACACCTTGATGGAGTCTTTTCTGATGCTTATCTATTGTTGATTCCTTCTTCTTATGCTTTATTGATTCCCTCTCAAAAATCATTTGTTGTATGAGTATCTTTGTCATATGATGGTGTTTTCTTTTTCGTACCTATGGATGCGTCATCAATTGCAACATCAATGCATTCAACAATCTTTTGAAGTTTTTTATTGTAGCATTTATATCCTTCACTTCTAGAGGAGTATCCAAGGGGAATTCCTTCATCAGCTCTAGCTTCAAAGTTTCCAAATTTATCATCATTATTCTTTATGTAACGTTTGGTTCCAAAGACTCTAAAATGCTTGACAGTTGGAGGCTTACCAAACCATAGTTCATGAGAAGTTTTGTCAGTGTTTACCTGAATATGAGCTTTGTTGAGGATATTTATTGTTGTATGTGTTTCTTCCCCCTAGAAGGTATGAGGTGTTCCAAACTCATCAAGTGTGGCACGTGCCATTTGCTAGATTGTTCTGTTCATTCTTTTTTCCACTCTATTTTGTTGAGGAGTTTTAGCTATAGAAAATTGCCTCTTGTTGCCATGTTGTTCACAAAATTCGAAAAACTTATCTGATATAAATTCACCTGCTCTATCAAATCTAAGGCATTTGATTTTAAAATCTAATTGATTCTCTACTAGAACTTTGAAGACTTTAAATTTATAAAATGCTTCATCTTTATGTTCTAATAAGCCAATTCAACATATACGAGTAAAATCATCAATGAATGATATGAAGTATCATTCCCCCCAAGGAGACTTCTTTCTCAAAGGACCACACAAATCAATATGAATAAGTTCAAGTGGCTTACTTGAAGTGCCTTCTTTAGCATTAAACTACACCCTAGTTTGCTTACCCAATTGACATTATTTGCATATGGTCTTTCTAGGAAAGAGATGTTAGGCAAGTCGCTAATTGCTCCCATTCTGCTTGAATTATGTAGTTGACTAAAGCTTAGGTGCCCCAATCTTTTGTTCCAGATCTAGCCTTCTTCTAATTTTCTTAATTAACAATGTTCTAAATTGCCTTCTAATACATATACATTATCTAGAGTTCATGTTTCCTTTATTATGATCTTACCTATATTGAGATTTTGTACCACAATTTTTTTATCTGAAAATCACCTCATGCCCTTGATCACACATCTAACTAAAACTCAACAAGCTATGTTTTAATCCATCGACAAACAAAGCATTTCCAACTTTAACCGTTTCTTTCAACAAAACAATTCCTTTTCCTTTGATAACAACACGTGAACTATTTCCAAATGTTACATTCCTTTCTTTATTTATTTCATTAAAGGACAAACTTATTTTTATCACCTGTCATGTGTTTTGAACATCCATTGTCAATGTACAATAGATTTTCTTGATCTCCTGCATATAAAGCTAAACGAAAATTCTTAGATTCTATGGTTTACTTTTTCCATGCCTTAGATGTTGTTTTTTTTCATTTTGAAGAGTAGATTGTATTTTGATTTTGCTTTCTGTTTCTTTATGCCCAAATTTATTGCAATGGGAACATTTAGATTCATCTTGAAGAGGTGAGAAGGTATTGTAAGAGTATTTCTTTAACCCAGGCTCATTCTCTTTTTTCTAGCTTCTCTAGTCATGATAGTTTTATAAGAAACACATTGAGCAACCTTATGGAAAAAATTATGACAAGTGAATCATTGACCATTAAAATAAAAGTTCTTGAGAGTGTATTACCTTCTTGTGTATATTTCCCTTTGTTTGTGATAAGGGTGATTCACCTAAGAGATATTTGATCCCTTATTCCTTTGTTGAGAGCTGAAATTTTGTTGAATGCTTCCTTTTATGGCACTGAGATACCTACCTGTACCTATTTCAGAAGATTTTATAGCCTTTGATGATTCTCCATTGTATTCGAGATCTATTTTTACAAGAGGAGAGCATTGTACTTTGATGCTTTCTTCTAAGGTCTCAAAACCTTTGGCAAATCTAAGGTTTATACTTTTTTCTTTCTCGAGTTCCTTCCTTAGATTTACAACTTCTAGTTCTAACTTTTCATTATGCCTCTCATTTTCTAGGATTTGTTTCTTCAGTGCATCTTTTTCGAATTTAGCTTCTTATAAATGAATTTTAAGAAAAATCATTTCTTCTATGAGATAATCCTTTTCTTCTAAGGCATCCATAAATACATGATCATATTCGTCAATACATTTATCTTCAAATGCCATAAGTAATTGATATTCTTGATCGAACTCAACTTCTTTGCCATTTGAAATACCATCACTATCTTCTTGTGTGTAGAAGCTTCTCTTATTTTCTAACCTTCCTCTAAAATTTACTTTTGTTTAATTTATCCCTTTCTCATAGTTTTATTTGGAAGATCCTTTAGTAGCATAATGACCAACTCTTCCACAAGCAAAACATTTGAAAGGAAGCTTACCTATGAATCAGCAAGTGCCTACTTGGAGTTTCTTTACAAAGTTTGTCTCTTCATTTGATACATACCCTAATTCCATGAGCTCCTCCTTTTCCTTTCCTTTGGAAGTGGATTTGAATGCATCATCTTTGATATCTTAGGACCCCCTTTTCTAATTTCATAGGTTGTTAAAATCCCATGAAGTTGTTCAATAGTAAGGTTCTTCAAATCTTACATTTCTTCATTGGCAGAGAGTTTCAAATCGAATTTTGGGGTTAGAGATCTTGAGATTTTCTCAACCAATGATGAATATTTTATTTCGTCACCAAGTTTTCTCATTGAATTAATGATCTCATCTACCCTAAGAAAGAAACTTGCAATACTTTCATCATTATTAATTCTAAGAGTTTCATATTGAACTCTAAGAGTTTGAAGTTTGGCACTTTTTACCTTGATGTCACCTTCATAACTTTGGATGATCTTGTCTCATAAAGCCTTTGCAGTGTTCAGCAGCATGACTTTGACAAGTTTTGATTCTGTCAAGTTTCCTAATAGAACATTGACCGCCTTTTCATTGGTTTCATATTTTTTCTTTTCTACTTCATTTGTGGGAATGGAGGATGGATATTGATAGCCTCCTTCAACAATTCCCAAAACATCTGCTCCAAATCACTGTATGTAAGCTTTTGTTTCAACTTTCTAAGAGACTAGATTGGATCCATTAAACAATGGTGGCCTAATTGATGTTGCTCCCTCTTGGTTTCTCATCTTGATCAATCTGCCTTCAAGTGATCAAGTTTTTTCTAAATGACCTACTCTTATTCAAATTGTTAGAAAAACACTAGGGGTCAATCAGTATTTTAAACTACTTAAACTTTTTTTCTTATTCATATTT
The DNA here is from genome assembly GCA_000404065.3 of Pinus taeda. Lineage (NCBI taxonomy): Eukaryota > Viridiplantae > Streptophyta > Pinopsida > Pinales > Pinaceae > Pinus > Pinus taeda. Next base: position 22,443 of record APFE030395510.1, on the reverse strand, counting down.
CTATGTGCGATTGTTATGAAGACAAGTAGCGTATATCTAGTTCACTAACTATTTCAGTGAATTCATGATTTGATTAACTTCAACCAGTATATCAATACTTCATTAAACATTAATTAAACAATAAAAATGTGCAGTAATAACAGAATAAGTCATAACAGACAAGACACACATGAACAACAGGATATTTAGGTGGAAACCCAATGTGGGAAAAAAGCACCATTGTTATCATCCTCGTCTTCTTTTATTATAAATAGAAATTTCTTGCAATACCTGTACTGACGCAGACTCATACCAGTATGCAGGAACCCACCTGCAGAAGGCTACAACCTTCTCTTTTTTTCCATATTCTACCGGAAGGGAGCTACAACCGCTTTGTCCTCTTTTCTTTGTGGATCACTTTTCAAAATGTTTCAAACTTGATCCATTCCAAATAGCAGACAACAATATTAAAACCAACACTATATCAAATAATTGAACCAAATGATTCACCAAATTATTGAATAAACCAATTAACGAATCTCAAACAATCAAGGCAAATAGATGATTTCAATTCACTGTATACTCTTCATCAGAATCTCATGCCACCTACTATAGATCCTATCACTGCAAACCCTGGTCAAATTTATGTCAAAATATGTAAGCTACTATATGAGACACACCTGCACATATATGCTCTTTCTCTCAAGGTAACCCATGTACAAATCTCAAAACACTGAACCCTGAAACTGAATCACTACAATACTAAAATCAATCATTAAAACACATACTTACCTTTTCACATAGCTCTGAACCAAATACTGACCATCTCATAGCAACATCATTACTATTCAACATTTCATAACAGAATCAATTCAACCTCAATCAACACTGTCAAAAAGAAATCATCATGGAAGACTTCATCGACAAACAACAACAAACACAATAAGACTTATCAGACATTGTATATAATAAAACCCTAGCATATATACGTGTCCCTTATAAAACACTTCCGTGAATGTATGCACCTTTCAAGAAGCATACCTGCATACAGATATGTCCATACTGCAGAATTGATACACGACTTCCCAAAATCCAATCCGCGTATGTACATGATCTTTCTAAAGGAAACTTGCATATAGATCTGTAACTACTTAATCATAGCTTCGTTGCACAATAGATCATCAATCAAAGCCAAATATTGACACACACTGTGAAAGACACGCATCATAACATCATCATCATAAATCTATCAACCCATGTTCACACTTTTGGGTGCACACATATTTCAAATCAAACAATTCATCAATAACCCAAATCATGCACATTGAACACTTTGATCTCCATCTCCTTTATATAGCTTAGGCCTTAGCAAATACTTTAGGCCAATTTCGTAGTTATGCCAATGGTATTCTTTGATAGGATCAAACATGTGTTGTCATGCTCATTACTATGGGCCAATACCATGGTAAAGACACTTGGTATTCATAATATTATGGTGTGTAAATTATGCATGACTTTGCTTCACCATGCTCACATATGTGCACAACTTTGATTCACATAACCCGCATATACTTATTCAAACTTCATCTACATCATTCCTCTATCTCTGAACTGATATTCCTTTATCCAATATTTATGTTACATTTGTACTGGCCTAAATACTCATCCTGCTACCATCATGTTGGCATCTTTATTAAGTAGGTTTCCATCAAGGACAACAAATTTGTCATAGTTCTAACAGAGGGATATTGAGAGAGCACACAAAGGGGATTTTTTTATTGTATTATCCATGGGCCTCAATCCTTCTTTCTACTCACAACCATTTTCTATTCAGAGAGAGAGAGAGTACAAAATCCTTGCCTTCCAGTTGTGTTTTCTCCCGAAATGGTTTCCGAGGTTATATCTTCAATCGTGGTTTGCGAGTTTTTATTTTGTTGTTCTCTATTTCAAAATTATAATTTGCATGCATACACAAAAAACTATTATTTACAATTCCAAAAATCTAAAGAGAAGTAAACCCTCTTAGTGTAGATTTTGAATTTTTGAAGTATAAGTTTATTATATTTTTTGTGATGAACCATCTAGTCGAATATCCATAATAGTTTACAGATCACTCACCCTTCATCAAGAATTTAATTCTTCTTGAGTTAGAGCTTTGTGAAGGGTCAATCAATCCTTTCTTAACCCTAGTATTCTCACTTATTGGTTGGGGTGGGAAGTGGGGTTCAGGTGAAGGATTGACCAACCTTTCGTCAAGCAATTTATTCTCATTATACGGGAGCCTAAGGAATGGTTAATTGACCCATCCCCAAGCTTAGAATTATCCTTAAGGGATATGATATGGAAAGACTTACCAACCCTTATTTAAGATTAGTTTTTTCATTAAGAGAGATTAGGGGAAAGGTTAGCTATCCCTTGCGATACAAAGGGAGAATTTATTGGTATTTCCTTAAGCATTGCATTCTCAACTAGGGGTATCATGGCGAATGGTTAGATGACCCTTCCTCAAGCATGGTATTATTATTGTGGTAGAGATTAGGGAAGGTTGACTAACTCTCATAAAGATTAGTATTCTCATCAAGAGGGAGTCAATGGAAGGGATTACCCACACTTCCTCAACATAGTATTTATATAAGAGGGAGCTTGAGGAAATATTGATTAACCCTTGCTTAAGCATAATATTCACATATAAGTGGAGTACAAGGAAGGTCGCTTTTCCACTTCCTCAAGCATAGTATTGTCCTAGTAGGGGAACTAAAGGAAGGGTCAAATAACTCTTCTCAATATTAGTGTTCTTGTAAAGAGGCATCTTGGGGAAGCATTAGTCAACCTTGTTGTAAACTAAGAGATTATGTATTAGCTCAATAAATAACCATGATATACATGAATATACAATCATGCACATATAGGAGGAGGAGAAGGAACTATAGAATCAATAACAAGTAATATTTTGTTATAGGATCAATTAATTATTAGACAACCATTATATTTTATATTTGTGGCCATTTATACAATTTAGTAGATGAAGGTAGTCACAACTACCCTAACTACCATTGTTATTTAACTAACTCGACTACCTACTTGACTACATTCATTGGTCAACTATCTCTATAACATTAGGTGCATATAACATTTTCCCCAACTTGAAAATATTCTTTGTTTAGAATATTCTTTTTTTGGCTTATCCCACAATCAAATTGTGTGACTTAGCTAGTTGCTAGGTAATATAAAAAACATTTAGCATTTCTATATGCTATCATTGTGTCAACTCTATTAGCTACTAATTTCGACCTTATTATGTCTTTTCTACCTTTTCTATTGTTTCTTACTTCTCCTTAACCAATTTTTGAGTCAAGGATTTTTGTTTCTCCTTCATTTGGCAATTTTATTCATTTGTCTACTCATGATGTTCTTGTTGTTGCTCCTATTGTTGGGTCTCATATTCCACATCATTTGCTTATCTTGATTTTCTTCTCTTACTCCTTATCCATTGTGCATTAGATTTTCCTATTATTTTTAAAACAATGTTTATTTTCTTTAAAATGTCTAAATGATCTTTCCTCCATCTAAATATATTCCCTAGAAAACTACCATTTCCATTTTAGTTCTATGATTTTTTTGGATTTTATATTATTCCTTTCAATAAATTATTTTGTTACAAGTTGATGTTTGACAAATTTTGACCATCACCTTACTTTTTTTTTCTTTGTTAGTTATTTTTTCGATGAATAATTTCATCTCTCACACTACTTCTAATTGTTCTTATATCATATTTCATCTGGATATTCACCCCAAATCATATTCATGCATATTCTTTTGCATCTTGTGAGGATGTCTGAATATGTTAATGGTTCGAATATCATATTTTATCCAGATGTCCATCGAATTCATCCATATTCTTTTGCATCTTTATTTCTACCTTAATCTAGTTTTCTTTTGAATTCTTTAGCAAATGGAATTATTTCTTTGTGTGAATATACTTTAATAGGAACATGCCCCCCTTGAAGCAATCAACTCCTTATCCTATTAGCACTTTGGACATTAATTACTACACCTTTGACATGAACTCAACACTTTTGCAACATTCTTAGAGTCCCCAGTAGAGATATTTCCTAGTGAACCCATACTATATCCCTAGAGGGAAGTGAAATAGCCAAATTATTACATAGAAAATAAGGGTATTCCATTCTTCGGGTTGTGTAGGTTAAAGAGGAAAGAGATCTAGTGGATTGTAATTATAATGAGAGTTTATAAGTTGGAAAATTTATGGGGAACACTAGACTATGTAAGAGAATTAGAGTTATCCATAGATCAGTTTGTCCTTGTATAATCATGGATTCAACCTAAGACTGGTCCTATTGTGGAAAAATTAAAAGAAACAAAAATCCTATGGTTGGGAGTATTGTCTTGAAATCTATAAGGTATTATGAGGGGGGCCCACAAGGTAAAAACTAGACCAAGGGACAATAATATGAGGTGTGTCCCACTATCCCCACAACCACTACCTCTTTCTCTTTTGTGGAATTTCACCACTAGGGAGGATTCCCTTCGGTAGATCACCGTGATGGATATGCTAAGTTAAAGGGATAAGGTGACAAGGTAGTCCAACGAAGGACAAATCTTCCTAATAACATGGCTAATCAAGCATGATAGGGGTATTCTCATCCTCCAATGTGCTTAGTTGGGGTACAACGTGATCTAGGGCTTGAATAATAGCAAACCAAAAGTACACACCTAGAATGACAAGGCCAAGAAAATGATTCCAGGTAATGAATACCTTCAATCTATGGAACAAGAAGGCTTCAACAAGCCCAAAGTTGAAGACTACAGAAAACTAGGGATTTTCTAAGGACAAGATATACCTAGGGAAAAATAATTTAGCTTTGAAATGGATGTATTAACCACTAAAAGGGGTTGATTTTTTGAGGCATCCAACACTCCTCCCAATGTTGAATCCTTCCACCAGCAAACAACTTCAACCCTAGTACAATTTTGTCTCCTAGCCCTAGCTAGCAGCTTATCCTTAAGGGGCTGAAAATCAGGTTAAGAGAGAGAAAATGAGGTTAACATGAAATTTTGCGAATGATCAACAAAGTGACCAAGGCCAAGCGACCTAGCCCTTGGATGATGGAATCTATGGGAGTGTAAAATATGCTAGATCTTGGTAAGGAGTAAGGTAATAATAATACCCTACATTTCAAAACCCTAGCTATCACTTTTGTTAGGGAGCAAAGATAATTGGGAGAGCTAGTTTAAAGATTCACTAATGGGATTTCCATTCACATTCTATAGGTAAGTAATGCATACAATGGCATCATCTATATTCCATATAATGATTTTCAACAATAACTAGCATAATAGAAACCCTAGATAATTAATCATTCCATACATTAGACATAAAAATAAAGATTTATCAATTCCAAGGTACAATTGCAATATAGAATGCATGAGCGAGCCTTTATTGCTCCAAAATGACATCTCCAAGGCCAAAGAAATAGCTCCAAATAGAAAAATACACGATAGAGTCACATCTCCACAAGAACCCAAGAAGGTCAAAAATCTCCAATAGGGTTGAAATAAGTCACAAGTGATTATGATCCAATACAATGAGCCTATCCATTATTTATACGAGGATTAGGACAATAATTAGCCTAACAAATCCCATACAATAATTTTGATGTTGAAAATTACTTAGGTTACAAGCCAACCCATTTTCTTTTTCAAAATATGCGCTAATTTAACAACACGTGTGAGTTGTAATCTATCTCATGATTTTGTCATCAACAATAAATAATCCAAATTCCATGTCCAAAGGTGATGTTGGCCCTCAAATTTACCTCAATGCCTCCTATGGGGTTCAAGATCCAACTGGGGTGCCCCAAAGTTGTCTCCTTGGGTCTTCAAATACTAAATGAGACCTCCTCTTCTCCAACATTTGGGCTTCCTCTAGTGCAACAAACCTTCCCTAGTCTGTTAATGTCAGATATATTCATCTAGGCTTTGAATCAACTGCTTCCCATCAAGTGGTGTCGAGGCCATCTTGGGGGCATGATGGGACCAAATGTGTCATCCTAAAAAATCCTCAAATCTAGGTCAAAAATCAACCAATGTCTTGGGTGCTAGAGATTCTCTAGCACATGTGCCATCTGATCGTGCTGCTAGGAGGCACCAAAATATCAATGCTTCACCTGTGTGGGCCAATGTACTTCTATAAAGGGTTTGTGTACCTATGGAGTTGGTGCCCAAGGCCTGGGCTGCTAAACACCTAACAAGAACAACATGGATTCTAGTGAAAGAAATTAGTCATTAGGGACAAATATCAATAATGCATCTAAGTGAACCGAAATTAAATGTTAAGGGAAATTTTATACTTCAAAGAATGATCCGTTTCCAAAATCAGGACCATGATCTTGCAAAGGTGTTTTCTCCCTAGGTAAGGATGGCTAAAGGTCAAACCTATTACATTAAATAACTTTTGAGGTAAAAAATGGGCCTCAAAACAAATATGTACAAACAAAATCAACTTTATAAGAACCAATAGGATTCAAGATGATGATATCAACCATGGGGGATGATTCACTATTTTTGGGGTAAAAAATAAAAAGATTAAAAAAAATTTTAAACTACTTTTTCAACTCATATTTTCCACTTATCTTCCTCCCCTTTTACTAAAATTTTTAGTGGGAGCACTCGCCGGATGCAAAATTCCATTCCTCATCCAAGGAGTACCCATGTTTCAAACTTTCAGTGGACCCTACTACACGAAACATGAGAAATACATGAAAAAATGAGATTGCGGTCACATTTTTTCATGTATTTCTCATTTTTTGTGTAGAAGGGTCCATCGAAAGTATGCAACATGGGTACACCTTTGATGAAGAATTAAATTCCACATCCAATGAGTGATCTCACTTGAAATTTGAGTAGAATCATAGGGACATAAGTTGAAAAAGTAGTTTTTTCTCTTTTCCCTCTAAAATTTGATGATGTAGTTTAATCTTATTTTATTATTTCCATTATTATTTTATAATATTCCTTAGGAGGGCCATTTTAGACCTCAAAAAATCTCTAATGGGTGCTTCCAACCAAAGCGGTAGTAACATTTCTTTGGTCTACCCTTCAATTGATACGTGTTAAGGAATAATAGTGATGGTAATGGAGGGGGTAAGACTTCATGGCCAAGTTCCATGGCTTAAGGGACCAGTGGATGGGGGTGTCCACATATTGAGTGTATATATGTGAGGAGGGAGCATTCATGGATGCATTAGTTTCCAGCCTGACCTTGGTTTTTCCAACCCTCTTGTGCTCCTTTTACTTCTTCTTGATTTTTTCCTTATATCATTGCTTATAGCTAAAGGGTTAGAGCTTGATTTATATGATATAGTTGTTTTATTACCCCTTTAATATGAGTCAATTTATCACTCATCGGGGTTGGGACATGCAAAGGTTCCTTGTTTGATGTAATAGAGCATCATGTGCTCAGGAATTGGGTGATGGACATATAAGGTTGGTAGAGCTCATGCTATTGTTTTTCCCACTTGCTAATTCTTATTGTCTCGGCCATCTTTTGCACTTTGATTCTTCTTTCTTTATTTTTTTTTGGCCATGATATGCTTTTCTATTTCTTTAGGTGCATCAACCTCTTGGGGTAAGTTTTTTGGGCCCTACTCAAGGTATGTGAACATTTGGTACCAAATCCCCAAGAACCAATGACAAGTTGTACCCGAAGAATGAAGGTGAGATATGGGCTTGTAATGCAGGATGGAAGATGTTAAGTATGACATAGGAAGGATGTAACATGTTATGTTAATCATGGCTTCCTAAATAGTTCCCATCCTATAACCCAAATGTCCTTAAAGGAGGTCCCATTAGATTAGCGTCAAAGATTAACCCCCTTGGTAAGGTGAGAGAAAAAGAATATGTTCAAGGTCTATCAATCCTCGATATCATCCCATAATCCATACTAAATGAAAAAAAACAAACAAGTATAAGTACTCGATTGCAACATGATAAAAGTACCTTTTGAATGGCATCCCACCTTCATCCAAGTGCTAATGACAGATGGATGAGAAGCACATTGCTGAAGTGGTGGAGGAACATGGCATAACATCAGCTGATGATGGTTGGCAGGGGTTATTGGCTATCAAAAGCATGAAAATAATTTTCTCCTTTGGGGTTACCCATTTTGGTGGGTAACATCTAGCTCTAACTTGAATACATGAGCTCACCCTAGAGTGCATGATTCAGTAGCTTGAATGAGGAGTTCATGAGAACTCCATCGATCAACTTGTTGGGGAGCATGTGTACTACGTGTCTGGTACCACCCATGTTTTATATGATGATATAAATTCGTACAAAAAAATTAAATATAGATAAATGAAATATAATCTATAAGGAAAAATGATATGAAGTGCAATATTTTAGGATTCTCACACAATATGTAATGCAACTAACTACTATGCATGATTAATAGTCAATTTCAATCAAACAAAGTTATATGGCTTCCTTTTACTAGTGATGTTAAAGTATCACCATCAAGTCTAGCAATTTAGAAATAGCTAATACCCACTTTGCCATGGATCCTAACAGGAATAGGGACTTTATCAACCAGGATTATTTAACCAACTTGGTACTCTCTCTTTGGTATTTGGATCCATTGCTTTTTAATGATACTCAAACGTGTAAGGCTTCATGGAGGGGGTAAGAGTTCTTGGACAAGTTCCATGGCCAAAGGGACCAACTGATGGGGTGGCCACATCTTAAGTGTATAGATGTGAGGAGGGAGCATTCACAAATGCATGAGATGCCAACTCGACCTTATTTTTTCCACCCCTCCTGTGCTCCTTTTACTTCTTGGATTTTTCCTTATATTATTGCTTATATCTAAAGGGGTAGAGCTTGCTTTGTATGATATAGTTGTTTTATTACCTTTAAAATGAGTCAATTTATCACTCATTGGGGTTGGAACATACAAGGCTTCCTTGTTTGATGTAATAAAGCATCATGTGCTCAGGAATTGGGTGATGGCCATATAAGGTAGGTAGAGCTCATGCTAGTCTTTTTCCCACATGCTAATTCTTATTGTCCTAGGCATCTTTTGCATTTTTATTTTTCTTTCTTTATTTTGTTGTGGCCATGATATGATTTTATATTTCTTTAGTTGCATCAATCTCCTAGGGAAAGTTTTTCAGGCCCTACTCAAGGTATGTGAACATATTGCTACCAAATCCCAAAGAACCAATGCCAAGTTGCACCCGAAGAATGAAGGTGAGATATGAGCTTGTAATGTAGGATGGAAGGTGTTAAGTATGACATAGGGAAGATGGAACAATTTATGTCAATCATGGAATCCCAGGTAGTTCCTATCCTATAACTCAAAGGTCCTTAAAGGAGCTCCCATTAGACTAGGGTCAAATATTAACCCCCCTAGTAAGGTGAGAGAATAAGAATATGGCTAAGGTATATCAATCCTTGATATCACCCCATAATTCATACTAAATGCCAAAAAACAAACTAGTATAACTACTCGATTTAAAAATGATAAAAGTACCTTTTGAATGGTATCCCACCTTCATCCAAGTGCTAATGACAAATGGATGAGAAGCACATGGTTGATGCAAGTTGTGGAGGCACATGTAATAACATCAAATGATGGTGGTTGGCAGGGGTTGTTGGTTGTAAAATGCATAAAATTATTTTCCTCTTTTGGGGTTACCCATTTTGGTTGGTAACATCTAGCTCTAACTTGGGGACATGAGCTCACCATAGAGTGCATGATCCAGTAGCTTGAATGGGGAGTTCATGAGAATGACATCAATCAACTTGTTTGATAGCATGTGTACCAGGTGTAAGGTATCACCCATGTTTTACATACTCCTCACAAGGTTGACACCAAGGGAACTCTTCTTGCCCTACTAGGTTGGATGGGGAAGTGTGTTTAGAAAACTTTCTTGGTTATCACGGTCTCACTGAGGGGCCTTTTGTTGAAGGATTTATCCTTGTTGAATTGTTATTTATAAGGGAAGTTTGATTGAGATCCCCTTTCTCTCTCCACAATGGATAATTTGTTCATTAATGTCTTTTATCCTTGCATTATCTCATTTGTAATTTTATCAATATTTTAAGAAAAATTCTATAAAGCATGATCCACTTGGGAAATAGGTTTGACCTTAGGTTCAATTCTACCTTGAGGGTAATTGAAAAAATCAATCCAAAAAACATTTATAATTTTCTCTACTTCAACAACCATGAGTTTAGCTTATGCTAGGTCTTTGGGACCTATGTCTCTAACAACATAGGTCAAATTTCCATGAAGAGATATAGTATACATATCAAGGATGGTGTCATCAATAGGCTTCTATCTCTTGGGGATCTTTTGAGGACCTTCTCAAACATTTGAGTACATTCGTTCACAAATTTTTTCTCAATTTTAATGGCTTGAAGTAAATTCTCAAGAAGAATGCCTCCATCTAAAGCTATAGCCCACCTTTTCCTCAATACTTCATGAAAGGTATCCCAATTATCAATATTACCTTGGGGAAAAATAAGATATCAGCCTCTATCATTTCCATCAAAGGTTAAGGCAAACAACATCATGACTAAATCTTCATCCAATATTAGCTTTATACTCACTGCCTAGTAAATATCATGAATATGTTTCTATGCAATGGTGGTGTCAATAGCATTGAAATTAGGCAACCACTCGTAATACTTCTTAGGTAATGGATGCAGAGCATCAGGGATTGTGCAAAAATCCCAAGGGCCTAAATGTAGCTACAAGCCAAGGTGTATCCATGGTAAAAGGGGTGGTGTTATCTACAAAAATATTTCTATCCATGGGACTAAGAGGATTTAAGGGAGATGTATATGATTTAGTGGTCTTCCTAGTAGTCTTTATCTTCATTGGAGCTATTGTATTATCTAGAGAACTGCAACGGAATTTAATAAAATTTAATTTAGAAGTAGCCAAAACAATCTATCTTCTCATTTTGAGATATTCTCTTCAAAAAGGGTGAAGACAAATTACGAGGAGGTTGACTCAATTCCTCCCTAGAAATGGTGCCAAAGATTTTTCCTCAAAATCTAGTAGGTTTTGTTTGGGGGGGATCACAAGTAAAATACTATACCAAGGGAAAATAATATGAGGTGTGGCCCATTGTCACCAAAACGACTACCTCCTACTCTTTTTTGGACTTTCAACACTATTGAGGCTTCCCTTTGGTAGGTAACCTATATGGATATTCTAAGTTCAAGAGATAAGGTGACATGGTAGGTTAATGGAGGACAACTCTTCCTAAGAACAGGGCTCAACAAGCATGATAGGGAAATTCACATCCTCCAATGTGCCTAATTAGGGAACAACATGATCTAGGGCTTGAATAGTAGCAAGCCAAAAGGACACATTGTGTCTACAAGGCCAAGAAAATACTTCCAATCGATGAATACCTTTCACAAGCCCTAAGTTGAAGCATAGGGAAAACTAGGGATTTTCGAGGGAAAAATCTCCCTAGGGAAAAATAATTTAGCTATGAAATGGATGCATTAACAACTCAAAGGGGATGATTTTAAGGAAACCAACACTCCTTCCAATGTTGAATCCTTCCACAAGGAAACGGCTTCAACCCTAGTCATATTTGATGCCTTAATCCTAGCTAGTGGATTACCCTTAAGGGGCCAAAAATCAAGTTAAGAGAGAGAAAATGAGGTTTAAGTGAATTTTTGTGGATGATAAACAAAGTAACCAAGGCTAGTGCCTAGCCATTGGGATGATGGAGTCTATGGGAGTGTAAAATATGCTAAATCGTGGTAAGGAGTAAGGGAATAATGAAACCCAAGTTTCAAAACCTTAGCTATCACTTTTGTGAGGGAATAAAGACAATTGGGAGAGTTAGTTTAAAGATTCACCAATGGGATTTCCATTCACATTCCATAGATGAGTAATGTAGATAATGTCATCATCTAGATTCCATACAATGATTTTCAATAATAAATAGCATAATAAAAACCTTAGTTAATTAACCATTCTATGCATTAGACACAAAAATAAAGATTTATCAAATCCAAGTTACACTTAGAAGATAGAATGCATGAACAAGGTCCAAAATGACATCTCCAAGACCAACGAAATAGCTCCAAAATACACTATAGAGTCACATATTGACAAGAAAACAAGAAGGTCAAAAATCTCCAAGAGGGCCAAAATAAGTCACAAGTGATGATGATCTAATAGAATAAGCTTATCCCCTATTTATATGAGGATAAGGAATAATTATTAGCTTTGGATAAGGTTACAATCCAACCCATTAGATTTATTAAAATATGCCTTAATTTTCCCACATGTGTGAGTTGTAAGCTCTCTCATGATAATGTCATCAACAATAAATGTTCCAAATGGCATGTAAAAGGGTGATAAGGTGTCCAAGTAGGTGTATATGCCTACGAAGTCCAATATTTGAGGGTTATCCCTCAAATTTACCTCAATACATCCCGTGGGGTCCAATATCTAGCTGGGGTTCCACAAAGTGATCTCCATAGGTCTCGAACTGATAAATGAGGCGCCCTCTTCTCCAGTGCTTGGGCTTCCTCTGGTGGAAAAAACCCTCCCTAGTCTTTCAATGTGATATCATTGTCATCTGGGCTTTGATTCAATCATTTCCCATCACGTTGAGACCAGCTTAGGGTGATGTTTGGTCCAATTGTGTCATCCTCAAGAATCCTCAAATGTGGGTCAAACGTCATCCAATGTCTTGGGTGTTGGACGTTCTATAGGACATGTGTCATTTGATCATGTTGCTAGGGGGCACCAAAATCTCAATGCTTCACCTATTTAGGCCAATGTACATCTTTAAAGGGAATGTGTACCTATGGAATGGGTTCCCATGGTCTGAGATTCTAATCCACCTAACAAGAACAACATTGATTTTAGTGAAAGAAACTAGTCATTAGGGACCAAGATTAATAACGCATTTAAGTGAACCAAACTTGAATGATAAGGGACATTTGATACTTCAAACAAGTATCCCTTTCAAAAATCAGGACCATGATCTCGCAAAGGTGTTTTCTCCCTAGGTATAGGTGGCTAAAGGTAAACCCTATTAGGTGCTCCGAACCCTTACGAGGAAGTAATAGTTCCCTGGCCTACCCTTCAATACAAGATGGAAGGTGTTAAGTATGACATAAGGTAGATGTAACATGTTATCTCAATCATGGCTTCACAGGTAGTGCCCCTCCTATAACCAAAAGGTCCCTAAGGAAGGTTCCACTGAACTAGGGTTAAATATTAACCCCCCTGATAAGGTGAGAGAACAAGAATAAGGTAAAGCTATGTCAGTATCCTAGATCACCCCATAATCCATACTTAATGCCCAAAAGCAAACAAGTATAATCACATGATTCTTAAATGACCAAAGTACATTTTAAATGGTAACCCATGTTCGTCCAAATGTTAATGTCAAACGAGTGAGAAGCACATGGTTGATGCAAGTGGTGGAGGCACAGAATAACGTTAGCTAATGGTGGACAGTAGGGGCTATTGTCTACATGGATGGCTATCAAATGCAGTAGAAAAATTTTCTTCTATGGGGTTACCCATTTTGGTGGGTAATGGGGAGGGACATTATTTTGTTGCAACAAGTGCATGTATTGTTCCCATAAAGTTAATTGTTTATAGTTTATTGAAATTGTGTTGAATAAATGTTATATATGCTATGATGTTGTATGTATCATTTGCATGTATACTTATGATTGATTTGATTATTTCTGCATGAGATTGCATGGTCATTGTTTGCCAGCATTAATCAACTTATAATAGGTCGTTAACAATTATGGTATTAGAGCAATGATAGAAATAAAAATAAAATACTTTTTCACATTTCACTTCATGTCTTTAGTAGTTACAAAGTGTGTTATGTACTCTACAATGTGGTATGAACCCTCTTTTTTATGGGGGGGTTTTGTGGGTTGTGGGGGGGGTGGGGGGATTCTTTCTATTCATTATTTCCAAGGGTTGTGGGGAGAACTTATGCCACACTATGACTTGTTATAGCATGTTCATGGCTATTATGAGTACTATGTGACAATTATTCCATTTGCATGAGTTGATACTGAGAAAATTCTACTACAACTGAGAATTTTGGGAGTCTCCAATAAAGATATTTCCTAGCCAAACTATGTTGGAGCATTGGAAGTAAGTGAGATAATTGTTATAGTCTTATTTGTCACCCTAGAGTAATCTTGAGAGACATATTTATTTTCTAGGATGAGACACTAACTATCTACCCTTAGGAATATGAAATTATGTAATTCCTTCTCCTTTTCTACTACCATAAATTTTCATGGATATACCGCTAGAAATTTTGTCACAACATATCTAATAAATTTATATTGAAAATATGAAATTTATTCTATGAGGGTTACTTCCTTATAGTTCAAGATTTATTAAGTTATTATTTTTAAACATTTAATATAGAAAATGGAGAACAAACAACAATGCAATCACTCACAACCATAATAACAAAATATATGATTTGGCAAACCCTTTTGGGTTACAACCCAACTAGAAGTTAACAGTACTCTACTCTCTCTTTCTCTGAATGTAAATGGATGTAAGTACAAAGAAGACTTGTGGCCCATAATATGCTATAGTGCACAAACCATCTCTTTTTTTCTCTCTCTCTATCCAATATGAGCTACTCTACTCATTTATGGAACAAATGCACTTGAATAGAATGGAACCCCTTTTCCTCCCAGTGGCCCGACGATAATACAACTTAATGTATTGCAAGTGGTTAAGTTTAAACATTTCAAATCTTAACTAGAGTTACAATATCAAATATTCTATAGGTTTTTTCATCATAATCACATGGCTATCCCCTTTTCCATGAGTAATGGAGATTGATGTGGCATCCTCTCAAATCATTGTGGTCCAAACAAGAAGGGAAACTTCTAAGGGGTATAGCTCTTGCATATGAACTCCTATTGAGGTGATTCTTACATTGTTGGAAAGGTACCTATGTTTATAATAGCACTACATAGTGAGAATTTAAGCAGTAAAGTTTTCCCCCAAAAAATGTCATTTGATACGTCAAATTGCTTCAAGAATGTTTCAAACCCTAATTCACCAAACTAGGACTTATCAATAAAATGGTCTTGTCAACTAATTCCTCCACTTCTTCCACTCTAAAAACATCAAGGTGGGTGAGAAATAATATAAATATCCAATCTTCATACCTCCCCATTTTTTTAGGATTTTGGTCCCAAAACACTTTTACTAAATGAGGTGAGGAAATTTTTTGTCGATCTTATTTCAAGTGTACCATTTAGTCTTGCTTCCAAGTTGTCTTTTCAGTGTAATCTACTAAAGGAATGTTGTCCCTATCTTATAGTTATGGACCTCTTCTATAAAATTTTATCCTCTATCAAATGTATCCAAGCATCTAGTGCCAAATCCTCTATAGATAGTGGGACCTTTCCCTCTTCTTGATGTACCATGGAACACTCATAGAGTTTCATATTACCTAAATTCACCTTTGAGAAAATACACATGTATATGGGTAGACTGAGTCTATAGTAATTATCTCGAACCATATAGTAGAGGCTTAATTTTCTTACCAGGACCTTATAGCCTCTCCATGCTCAACTCTAAATATGCTCAGTCTCCCACCTTAAAGGACTTCTTTGTTCTGTGTTGATCCTACCCGGCCTTGTATTTTTTTATGACTTATACAATGTCTCCTATACTTGTAGATGTATTTTCCTAACATTCTCAATAAAATCATCTTCCCTTAATACATCCCCTTTAATATTCTCTCTCACTCCTTCTTTCCCACATGTAATATTTAAAGGTGAAGATGGAAAATATCCAAAATAAGTTTCAAGTGGAGACTTATGAGTAGAAGTGTGAACTAATTTGTTATAAGAACGTTGTATATATACCAAAGTTTTATCTCATGCCTTCAAATGATTCTAATTGTAACCCCTTAAAGATGCACCAAATTCTTGTTGACTAGTTTTGTTTTCCCACTTGTTTGTGGATGGAGTGTTGTGGACCTATTCAACTTTATGTCTATCTCCTCCCCTAATGTAGTCCAAAATGCATTGATAATTTTTGTGTCCCTTTCTGAAATGATGCTTCTTGGTATCCCAAACCTATCTGAAGAATATTTTCATTGCTTCTTTCATGTTGATGCTATTTCTCCAAGACATTAGAACACACATCTTTCTAAACCCATCAAGTACCACGATTTGGTAGTCATGTCCCTTCTTGGTTATTGGTAAGCCTTCACCAAATTCCATGGAAATTCTTTCCCAAAGACAAGTGGATATACGTAAGGGATGGTATAGATCTTGTTTTTTGTTATTAGGATTGTTGATACAACAAAGCATGAATCCTATTATGAACCTCACTACCTCTTCTTACATCCTCAGCCAATATAAATGCCTATGCAAATTGGACATTGTCTTCCCTACACCAAGATTCCCTACAACCTTAGAGGTATGAGCTTCTTTGATCAACTATAATTTCTCACCTTTAGGAACACATAACTTATCTAACTTGCATAGTATCCCATTCTATAGATGGTGTTCAACCATGTTGTCACCATTGTGCACATGAATATGGATTTGCAATTGCTAAAAAACATCCTTGAAGTCCACATCCACTATGCATGCTTCTCCATATGCATCATGGGTGAAAGGCTTCTTGTGCATAAGAATTCCCAAAGTTGTGATCTTTTATGTGGTTGGATTTGAAAGCATGTTGGCCAACTTATTTGTGTTACCATTCTTGTACTTGATCACTAAATAAAACTCTTGTAAAAACACCCTCCACTTGTAATTCCTAGTTTGTTGTGTTGTAGAATGTAACTAGGTTCGGTCTTCATAATGACTTGTAATTATGAATTTATGTAATGAAGAAGGAAACAATAATAAAATATATTTTTGTAATGCTTTTCTCATGGGTTTCATGAGCAAGGAGTTTTATTATAGTTCATAGAATTATTCTTGATGTCTTTAGGATTTTGTCGTCTTGTCATATAATTAAGAAAGTCATGTATATTAAGTCATGTCACACATGTGAGAGACATGTCATGTCAAAGTTTCACTCTAAGACATTGTCATTATCTCTCTTGTGGTTCGCTAAAAGAAAACCTATATTCTCCTTGTGAAGAAGTCGGCTTACCTCGAAAATCTTATGTCAAACTAGATAGCATGAATATGTCACTATATAAACTTGAGTGACTTGACCTCATCGTAGCACCAAGAAATTCGGAAATCTGATCAACACTAGTGCGGATCTCAGTGAAAAGTGACGAGGGTAAGAAAGTGAGGAAGAAAATATTCAACAATGCGTAAAGCTCTCATATTTTCAATATTAATGAAGGGCCAAGAAAGGGTTGAAGGCTATCTCATCTCTGCAATATTAAAAAAGGACTGAAGGTTGTTCTAGGAAAGTAGTAATTTAGATGAGGGCTATAACAAGTGTGGAACAGTGTTGGAAAATACCGAGACTCGGAAACTCTTGTGGACCAAAGAAAGATATTCGTGAACACTAAAACTCTGCCATACAGTGCGAAGGAGAAAATTTGTGTCAAGGACTACGAGATAGAGACCAAGACTCTCTAGGTGACAGTGCCATAAAGTGTGATGAAGAAGACATGAAGTATGAATGTCGAGGAATGCAAGAGATAGTGACAAATGTCTTGAAGGTGAACTTGTGTCAAGTATCTTTCTCAAGGGTCATGGTATTCGTCTATTGAAGGATCTATAAGAATAATTTTTTCAAGTTTTCCCCTCAAGGAGGGGTTTTAGCCCTGACTTGAAGCCTAACTATTGTGCCACTGATGTTATTGTTTTGATATTTGTTCAATGTACTCAACACCGTATTAATGATGAACAAATATAATAAGTAAATATGTTACACAAGTAGTTATCATGTAAGAGAATATAAATTAATGTTTACCCTACCAATTTATCAACACGGTATTAGAGCTATGGTTACAGTCAAGGGCATCTTAGTGACACTTAAGGGTTGGTTATCTCTTGGGCGAAGGATTGAAGTTACCACAACGACTATTTCTACACTATATCTCTATGTTTACTTCTAGTTCAGTGATCTCAGTGAGATAAGTTCAGACAACAATTCAGAGATAATATTTTCAGTGATGCAACAAAAGCTTGGATTTCACAACAAGATTTTGGTGATCTCATAAATGATGTCTCGGTGGCATTACAGGGAAGATATTTGATGATTTCAATGTTTCCACAGGTACCACAGCTTGGCACTATGCCTCCCACAATTCGGTGCTACGTTACCATAGTTAAACACTTCCACAGTAACCTCATTTCAATGATTCGGTGTTTCCACGTTCTCACAGTTTGGGTACTACTTCAGTCCGATCCCACTACAGTGATGAAGTTTCATTGACACCACAGTAAGAAGATCAAAGTGGTATTGTAGTAATGAAGTTTCGATGTAGCAAGTATTAAGTGTTGACACAATGATATGAACCTCGATCAAGAACATGGGTAAAATTTCGGTAGTACTACAGTGATCGTGCTTCACTATATAGGTGCCATTTTAAAATTTTATAACCTCTGTAATAAGAATTTTGGAACAATGACAGTATTTCACAATAATATGCCACACATTGTTGCCTGATGTCACGAATAATGTCATGATTCACCTTGTCATTGCTATTTTATTACAATTGATCTCAAACAGTGATTGGCTCAACCTATATGATAGTACCATAAGATGATCGGTGACATATGTCATATCAATGATCATAAGAATGAGTTATATGAGGAGTCAAAGTATCTCAAGGCTCAAGTGATCTCAATAACATATAGTCTGAAGCAATTTTGGTAATGTCATAATTATGCTATGGTGCTTGGTGTTGGACAGTGCAAGAAGGTCTGAAGGGAAGTCTTGTAAAAGGATTTCAATTGTGTCATGCTAGGTAGCTCAAGTAAGGATCTCATTCAAGAAAGTGTCAAGGTGAATATCTACTCTTCACGTTCCAAATACGTATCTTTCATGTTTAAAATCAATCCTTGGTTTAAATGACTTCGTTTTGCATGGAAATTGATATGTTGGTTGGGTAATTGAAGGTCTTTGCATGAAATAAGGAGGATAGCCATGGTCTTCAAAGATAAGAGAAGTCACTGAGCATATCAATAAAAAGGGTCTCATATGATTTCATAGGAAGGAACTTTAAGTTTCTCTCACAAATAATATTGGAGACACCAAAGAGATATATGATGCAATGAAGCAGGTCATATTGAAGGTATATAAGAATGAAGGGATATCTTCATAAAATATCAACTATGAGATTTGGAGAGATGATAAGAAGATAATCATCATTAACTAATAGGAAAGGTAGCAAATGTCCATGGGACAAGAGAGTTGCCTCATTCGAAAACTTGTGACTTCTATGCTAGATGGAAAAAGACAAGTTGAGGAGAAAAGTATTGAGGGATAAAACACTAAAACATGTTTAGAAAGGAAAGGGATGTTTAGAAAATTTGGTCTTCAGAAAATAAATAAGATTATAGTTAAGATTCAATGCTATATGGAAAGAAAGATCATATCACCGGAAAGATGGAGGAAGCTGAGGAAAAATACCAAGGAAAGAGGGAGTAATAGATCTCTACCATGATTAAGATGGCCTCCCTCACAAAAGGTTTTTATCATAAGCTCCTAAATCGTTTGTTATAGATATGACCATGATAAATAATAATATGCATCGTAACATCATGGAAGCATTAGAAACAGGAGCTCGTGAAATCACCATGGGGAATCATGAATGACTGATGGAAAAAAAGTAATGGTAGTCAAACATGTAGGATATAGCTCTTGGGAACCTCATTGGACATTGATGGAAAGGAATAATTCATCCAAGACAAGGCTCATCATACATCAAGTCCAAAAGGAAACATCTGTCAAATGGGGATATACAAAATCCTCAAGATTCTCTGATGGAATGCTCATCAGAAGGTTCACTAATATAGAAAGGAAGCAAGTGTTTCATTAGAAATTCCAACTTGTGGAATTAATCGACTATGGTATGATGACATAAGAGATGAAGCAGATAAAGGGGTTGAAGACACTTCAATCAAGGAAGTTGTTGAAAGAGGCCTAGATGACTCAAAGATAAATGAGGTATGTATACTTTTATTTAATATTATAAAGTCATGTGTTATGGTTGCAGGTAACATGGATCACCACTTCTATTTTGAGAAGCATGATCAAGGGAAAATGATCCCCTCCTCTGAAAGGATGCAAGAAGGCATAAGTCACACTAGATGAAATCAACATAATGTGTCCTCATATGAAGTATGAGGTGGTTGACTACAATTAAGGAACTTTGATTGGAAGCTTTTGGGAATAGAATGTGTAAGAGGAAGAGATTGTGAGATATGCAACCATGATAAAGGCAAATAACATCCAAAAGACCAAGAACATTTGACTAGGAAATCTCCCGGAAAGGTATGAAGAATCTGATGAGAGTCTAAAAAATATGGAGACCATTGACAATGGATATCTTTGGGAAATGTGTCAACATGTATGCAAGATGTTGATACCTATAGGAAATGTCATGATGAAGAGACATCTCATAAGGTACTGTTTTATTTAATTTTATGTTTTAATTTCTTGAATAATATCTAGAAAAGTTCATGCAGGGTTACTGGATCAAGAGTTGTAAGTACAAGTACAAATATCATTCATGTGGTGGATGAAAATTCCTGAAAGAAGCATGATGAGAAAGAAGTAGCCATATGAAGAAGGTTTTAGATATGTACCAAGAAGGCCACTTTCCATGAAGAAAGGATTGACATGATGTACTATGAAGGAAAGTGATCGATGGCTAATGCCCCACAAGGAAGAAGCTCGACTAAATTTCATGGCATCAAGGAAATAAATTGATCAAGTAGCTGAAGGACCCACGAAGAAGAAGTTGCTGATGAAAAGGAGAGTCCCTAGTTAAGAGGGATCTTTGAAAAATCCCTAATTAAAAGGGAGCTTGGGCAAGTCCCTGGTTAGAGGGAGCTTGGGTAGATTCCTTCACAAGAATGGGCATATCTTCCCTAGTTGAGAGGAAAGATATACACAATATTCTTGCCTTTACTTGGGAAGGAAGAATGGAGGATTACGTAATCATCTAGCATCTGATGCTCTTTGAGGATGTGTAGAGAATCTAAGATAAAAGTAGGCAAGAGGACCAGTATTCTTTGAGGGTTGGGAATCCAAGACAAGAATAGTCCTAGACGGTCATACTCAGTGAACAATCGGGTGGGTATGTACCTTGAGAGACAATAATGAAGGTGTCTATAGTCATTGGTCTCGCCAACATTGTACTCTGACTTGATAAGAGATAGAGATATCAGTCAAGGCCTTGTTGGGGAAACAATGTTGGTTACTATGTGTTATACAGATGGATTACTAATCTGATTCTTCTTATGAGATCTCTTCAGATTGAGAATGACAAAAGTACCATTATGAATACCTCCCTCGTTAAGAGGGAGTGTTGTAGAATGTAACTAGGTTTGGTCTTCATAATGACTTGTAATTATGAATTTATGTAATGAAGAAGGAAAAAAAATAAAATATATATTTTTGTAATGCTTGTCTCAGTAGTTTCATGAGCAAGGATTTTTATTATAGGTCAAAGACTTCTTCTTGATGTCTTTAGGAGTTTTTCACCTTGTCATATAATTAAGAAAGTCATGTATATGAAGTCGTGTTACACTTGTGAATCACATGTCATGTCAAAGTTTCACTCCACGACATTGTCACTATCTCTCTTATGGTCAGCTAAAAGAAAAGCTATATTCTCCTTGTGAATAAGTTAGCTTACCTCCAAAATATTATGTCGGCCTAGATAGCAAGAATAAGTCACTATATAAAGAGTGACTTGACCTCATTGTAGCACTAAGAAATTCGGACATCTAATCAACAGTAATGCGGATCTCATTGAAAATTGACAAGGATAATTCAGTGAGGAAGAAAAGCTTCAACAATGTGTAAGTCTATCATCTCTACAATATTAACGAAGGACCGAAGATTGTCTCATCTCTGCAATATTAACAAAGGGCTGAACATTGTTCTAGGACAGTCGTAATTTGGTTCAAGGCTATAACAAGTGTGGAATAGTTTTGGAAGGGATCGAGACTCAGAAACTCTTGTGGGACGAAGAAATAGATCATTGAAGACTGAAACTCTACTATACAATGCGAAGGAGAAACATTATGTCAAGGACTGTGAGATAGAGATCGAGACTCTCTAGGTGACAGTGCCATATAGTGTGATAAAGAATGGTTGAAGTATGAATGCCAAGGAATGAAAGAGATAGTGACAAATGTCTTTAAGGTGAATTTGCGTCTAGTATCTTTGTCAAGGGTCTTGGTATTCATCTATTGAAGGATCTATAAGAAGAAATTTTGCAGGTTTTCCCCTCAAGAGGA
>APFE030395493.1:0-12803 GCA_000404065.3 Pinus taeda | reverse complement strand
ATTGTTTCATCACCATATCAACAAGGTATTTTATATGTGAGCTGCACCGAGATAGTGATCATGACCGAGACCATAATTGCTACTTTACCAAAATCTTGAATGAGTCTAGAATGTTGGAATGTATTACTGAGATCACTGATAATTCTGCCGAGATTTTAGTGACATCTAGAGAGTAGGTTGAGAAAAAGAGTGTCACTTTAGGACCCTTCCATTCACAAGTATGGTGAGAATGTTATTATGTGATGCTGATGAATGTGATACTGTAAGGAGGCTGAAAATATCACGGGTTGATTTCCAAAATACATATTGTAACAACCCTTCAAAACATCAAAGGTATTCGAGATTTCTCACTGTAATCATCCCTAAGATTTCTGAGACATATGAGATTTGTCTTCATGGCCTTCACCTAGACTTATGGATTTTAGTCCTGATCTAGTCCATGAAACATGAAATAGAAAAACACAATTGTCACTCCTTTTTAATAAGGGGTGATGTAATCTAAGCTCCCTCTTATCGAAGGTGATGGCAATGGCGGTGAAGGTGAAGTAGGAGGTAGAGGAGGAGGCAGAGGAAGAGATGAAGGAAGAGGAGGTAATGAAGGAGGTGCTAGCAGTGGAGGATGTGGAGGCAGAGGATGAGGAGTAAGATGTGGAGGCAGAGGTAGTGGAAGTGGTGGTGGCAGTGGCAGTGGTGGTGGACAATGAGGAGGAGGAGGAGGAGAAGGAGGAGGAGGAGGTGTGGTGGTGGTGGATGCAAAGGAGGAGGAGGAGGAGGAGGAGGATGATGTTAAGGTAGTTGAGGAGGAGGTGGAGGTGGAGAAGAAGAAGGAGGTGGAGGGTGTGGTGAAGCCGAATGAGGAGGAGGAAGAGGAGGAGGTCAAGTTGTTGGTGGATGAGGAGGAGTAGGAGGATGTGGAGGTTGAGGTGGTGGAGGAGGTGGAGCCAAAGGAGGAGGAGGAAGAGGAGGAGGAGGTGGTGGTGGAGGATGATGTGGATGTGTAGATGGAGGAGGAGGTCATGGAGGTGGATAAGGGGGAGGACAAAGTGGAGGTGTTGGAGGAGGAGGAGGTGGATGCAGGGTTGTTGGTAGAGGTGTTGATGGAGTAGGAGGTGGTGGAGGTATAGGTGGAGGTGGAGGAGGAAGAGGTGAAGGAGGAGGATGACAAGGGTGTGGAGGAGGGAGATGAGGTTGAAGTGGAGGAAGAGGAGGAGGATGTGGAAATGGAGGTGGAGGACGAGTTGAACATGGCGGTGGAGGACGAGTTGAACGTGGAGGTGGAGGTTGAGGTGGAGGAGAAGATGAAGGTAGAGGTGGAGGTTTAGTTGGAGAAGGAGGTGGTAGTGGATGTGGTGGAGGTGGAGGTGGAGGAGGAGAAGGAGGATGACAACGAGGGGGTGGAGGAAGTGGAGGTGGAGTTCGAGGTGGTGGTTGATGAGGAGGAGGAGGAGGAGACGAAGGTGGAAGTGGAGGAGGAGGAGGAGGAGGAGGTGGTAGTGGTTGATGAGTCAACGGAGGAGGAGGAGGATGAGGTGGAGGTTTAGTTGGTGGAGGAGGTGGAGGCAGAGGAGGTGGAGGAGGAGGTGGAGGCTGAGGAAGAGGTAGAGGCAGAGGTGGATTTTGAGGTGGGTGAAGAGGAGGTGGTGGACGAGGCAGAGGAGGTGGAGGTGGAGAAGCAGAAGGAGGAAGAGGAGGAGAATATGGTGGAGGAGGTGGAGGTGGAGGAATGGAGTAGGAGGAGGAGGAGGAGAAGGAGGTGGTGGATGTGGATGATGAGGAGTAGGAGGTGGATGTGGGTGATTAGATGATGGAGGTGGACATATGGAAGTTAATTTAAGATTGATGTCTTAAATTCAAATATCAAATTGTCACTCTCTTCTGCATTGTTGGAAATGAAAGCTACAGTTTCATTAATCCAAAACATATCTCTTCACATACATAATATCCTACTATTAAATGATAATTAATTCATTTAGAAATATTTCCTTTATTCACAAATAGTCATTCAAGTACATGAAATTTCTTTTATGTTTAGATTTGATATCTTGGCTAAGAATTTGAATAATTTATCAAGATCAAAATTTTGTGTTTATTTTGTTTAAACCTTTTGTTAGTCTCTTAAACGCATATAGTTCTATTTTTATTATTCAATGAACCATTTTTTTTGGGAATGAACGGTTTCATCTAATTATCGTTGATTTAAAAAGCATTGGGTTAAATTTAACGTTGTTTCTTGAATAAGCCTTATGTTCTTCTTCTTTTATGTTTACTTGAGAAACATAAGATATTAGGAATCATATATTGTTTTCTTTATTGTTTTGGTATTCACATATTTTGCATAATTATTATTTTGCGTAATCATATAGAGTTGACATAAATATCTAATGTGTACTCATAGAATATAAATAGAACAAATATTATAGTTTTGTAAACTTTCGATGGAATCACTTCATTACATATACTAAGAAGTAAATACATTGTATAAATTGTCCTTATGAATAAGAAGAAAGGTTTACATTGTTGGGGCCACAAGACAACCAATACTATTTTATCATAATTAAATATTTTCATTAACGAAGAGAGGGTAAATGAGTTGAATTGAAATTGATATACATGCATTTTTTTAGTGTTGTTCATTTTGGGAAAAGCGCTAGCTATATAAGGGTTTTGTTTAAACTCAAACAACATCAAATTTCCTTGCAGCCAACATCAAGTGAAAATGGAAACCAACATCAAAACCCTATAAAGAGTAATTGATTGATATGTATTGGAAGGCTAAAGCATAGGGGGGGGAAATTGCATGAATTTTGACCCCAAAACAATGTCACAAGATAACCCAAGTTGTTCATACACTAATCTACACACAGAAGAAAGGAATTCCTTTGTTTGAATTCGAATCACTTTAAATTAATTAGGCAAAGAACATTATAAAGGGTTTTGAGATAAGTAGAGTCTAACCTTAGTAATATGGATGACATCCTTCAATCTCATGCTTTGTTGTAAATGGAATAACATTAGTATTGTACATATATGAATGTATAAAGAAAAACTATATCGATATGAGAATCAAGTTACAGTTTAATCATAGAGTGAAAATTCTAGAAAGATTGTACAATATTGGAAGGAACTCCAAGTATGAAGGGTAGTTCATTTTGAAATCATTGAGAACAGCAGAAGTTACCCTGAAATCGTTTGAGGCAACCATAAGCAACTTATGATATATCACAACCACAAAGTTAGAAATAAAAAATTACAATAATATACCCAATATGCAAGAATGGCTATACTATAACAAACATAAGTGAATGTAGAGGAACCAAAGGCCTTGTGGTGGCTTAGCAAAGGATTTCATCCATACCACATTTTACAAGGACTATTTTTCTAAGAGTGTGAGATGGACATAAGTTTTTCACACACATTACACATAGAATCACATAATCCCAAAACATCAATGCTCTGTTTTTGAAAAACCTCATTGAGAGAACTATATTCAATAGAGTAATGTTCATTCCTTCAACTACTTAGTTTTGTTGAGAATTGTATGGAACTATGCTTTTATGTTGATTCCCATGCTTGCAGATATAGTTTTCATATTCATTAGATTACACTATATTCCATTAATGGTATGAAGAGAGCCAATATGTGATTATCTTATGCTTGATATCCAAACCATACATGGAAATCCTTAAATGCTTTGAAAGCTTGAGATTTAATTTTTAGTAAGTACACCCAACACATTCCAGTGTAATCATCAACATAAGGTTTCGTACATTTATTTTTGTTATCATAATTAAACTGCATAGGTTCGCACAAACCAAAATATATATGTCCAAATTTTCTACATGAATGAAGGGGCTTTGCTAGCGATTATGAACAAGGAGAACGTGGCAAATGATTATACATAGCTATAGACCCATATAAATAAGAAAGTGAAAAATCCCACATATATTTAGTAGGGTACTCAATTAACATATTTAATGCTTAATGTGGTTACGCATAACAAAAGAAACGTGTCGAGTTATCATCCTCTGGGAGTTAAATCACCCTTTATGAGGAAGGGGCATGACCAAGTAAGAGAAAAATGAGATAATATTGATGGATATTCTATGAACTCTTGGTAGAATAAACAATGTTCCAATGTAAATAAGCCTAATAATTTTCCACGTAGTAGAGAAATTTATTGGGGGTTATACACTGAAAGTTTTGCTACTAGATAGAACCCATTGAGAAGAAAGAAAAAACATGTCATAGTTGTGCAAAATATACAAAATAATTAAGTGATTAAAGAGAAGATTGCATGGGACATTCTTGAATAAAACTAACATATGGGGAATAACTAACATGGAATAAAATTGTGGGTCATTTAATGTTTGCTTGTTGTGAGGCTTTGTGACATAGTACTCATGAAAATCCTCAATGCTAAGGGTGTGTACATTTCTTGATACTCTTTTATTTGAAATTATGAAAGACAATTCATGATGTATAAGTGTAATTATATTATAATTTAGTCAAAGAAATATTGTACTCTTCTTTGTCCAAGTTTATCTCACCTTCGTGGCTTCTTTTGATAAGAAGGAGAACTAAGGAATTTGTCATTGTACATATATAATAAAAATATGATCATTTTTATTATAAGAGTTTCAATAGGAGGTGATGTAGGTGTTACCTATCCTAAACAATGTGTAATGTTGAACAATTATCTCCTTTTTAATGAAAAGTATTACCTTTCTCATTCAGTGTATATCTATTTTATTATATTTCCATTTATTTTAATGTTTTTCCTAAAATATATTTATTAATTTTTCAATAAGATCAAAAAATATATTTTTATATTGTATACCATTCACTTCCAAATCACATGTAAGGTGTCTTGCATATCTCACATTCATTCAAAGGGGGATTTTCATGAATAATGAGCTTAGATAAAGCATGAATATTTGTATAATGGTTTCAATATATTTTGGTTTGTATCCTTTCAATTCCATTCCTAAATAAATAAATGTGAATGCATTTGAGATTTGCATAAATTTGGTAGAAAAATATCTCATAGACTGTACATATAGTGAAATTCATTGCAATTGAACTCAACAACCCCTTAGATTTCAATACAAGGCCTCAAAATTTAACTTAGAATTGATTAGAAAAGATAAAAACAAAAAAAACAAAAACAAAACAGAAAATATAATAAAAAAACATATTACAATTATATATATTATGATTATTAATCTAAATATTAGGATTAAAGAAAAATGGGAATACATAATTTACACATCTGAAATACATCTAAATAAATTTGTGAAAACATATTTATGATTCCTTACTTACGTTATGATGATAGTGTGTATACATTATAATAGGATTTCTAGAATTTTAATTTAATTATCAATAATCAATAGTCTGATGCTAGAGATTAAATAATTAATAATTAATATTTTTAATATTAGTCATTAATAGAAGTTTGGAATTTATTTAAAATTTAGTTATGATATCTATTCCTTTTCAATTTAATTAAAAAAATGGTTTCAACATTAATTTCAAATACATTATATATATAATATTTTGAGTATAAAATGATTTAATGGTTTTATTATAACTATTGTGACCATATAATTAAATGGATTGAAAATTGCTATATCCATCAATCTATAATAAGAGTCAAAACAATAACCCCATTATACATATTGCATTAACTAGATTAAATAATTCATAAAAGATAGTTGAACTATATATTTATTATTATTATTATTATTACGAGACGTTATATAATATATAAAAATAGTTTATCCATGTAGATTCACCCCACTATTATTACGGAAATATTTTAATTGGAAACAGTTCTTCTTACATTAGCATGGCTTAGAAATACCACATTCCCAATATGATATGATGATATGCCATTTTATTAAATTAATTAATTTGAGATAATTTAATTAATATATTATACCTAACTTGGATAGACATCTTATCATTGATATGTCAATACTACCATGAATATTCCAACATTTTCCATGGAGTTTAAATATCTATGATCAACCTAATAACTAAATTATAACTATGGAAGATCTATTCTTACTATCAACATAATTATAGGCATATCTATTTTGGAATTTTTTTCCAATTTAAGTTAGAAGAAAATATTAATATTAAATTAAGACAAACTAGGGAAGACATATAAATTAAATGGATCGAAGTAAAAATCAAATTCAATCCATGATCACCATAAAAATGGGTAACCCATTATTCCTATCAAATTTAATATATAAAAAAAACAACAAAAATTAACTAAATAATAACTTTATTACAAATTATACTGTGGTTATTTATAATAAAAAATTGCATGCATATTTCAACAACAACAAAAAACTTTAGTGGAAAATTTTAGGAGTGAAATATGTCAATATTACTATGAATATTCCAACATATTCCATCAGGTTTAGATATATTCTATCAGCCTAATAATTAACTTATAACATTGGGGATGAGCATAATTATAGGCATATATAACGTGTTGTTGACCGACTTATGTACTAATTGTTGGACTACAAAAGGTGGATCATTAATTCTTATTAGAATGTTTATATTATGTTGTTCTATTTCATAGTTATAACATTCCAACCAAATCTCCATTTCGTGATGTTCTCTCTATTGAATGTTGTTACTAGGTGACTTAATATGTCATCAAACCTAGAATACTTGGATGAAACTTCGTCACTATCATTCTGCTTGTATCGCGTTCTATCTTGAATATCATTTTCTTCTATACTTCCTATCATAGTAACATGGGTTAAATCACAAGCCAATTTGATGTTCAATTTTTACTTTTTCCTGTTTGGTTCAGTCGACTATCCTTGGTCGCATGCCTATGATGAGCACCTTTCTACATTGAGTTTGTCTAGAATCGATTTTTTATGTCACTATTTTTTTTGAACTACCATCATTTTCTATAGTTTTGTTTCAATGAATACATATTCTCCATGTCCAAGCAACTGCAAGACGTCAAACCCAATACATTATTCCAGAAATTGTTCTAATTTTCTATGTTTCTTTTCTTTTCTACCCTTTAAACGATATCCTCAAAAACTTTTCATGCAATTGAGTGTAGATTCTATTGTTGTTGTGTGTCTTCTAGTTGAATACCTGGAAATATTCCATTTCCATTTATTATATATGTTTACGCCCCTATTGGTTTCCAAGTCCATGAGTCTTTGCTTGTAATATTCTTATGAGATTATGTCACAAGTTCTAAGAGGTCAAATTTAAATGGTTGTGGATAATTATGTTTCCCTTTCTTCTTCTTGTTCAACATCTTGAAGGAGTAAAATTATATCCCCTTGTTCTTCTCAAGCTTATGGTGGAATTGGGAATATTATATTAGATTATTAACTGATCCTATATATATTTCGTCAATTGTAGGCTGATACAGAATCTCTTGCGAGTCTACATCTAAAGAGTTGACATACCAAACTTCAATTATTTGTATGGAAAATTGAAGATGCACTGAGGGAGGACCCATTTTTTGTATGTGTTGAGGTACTCTCCATCTATTGGAATATTTTTAAAGATTTCTGGAGGACTAACTAGTGAAGTTTGTATCATGTCTACTGAAATTACTAAAGAGGGTAACAAAATGGAATTATTAGAATTTTCACATTCAAACCGGTTCATATTCAGCATGTCACCAACATGTTTTTCCTATTTGTATATTTTTCTTGTCATGATCATTTGACCAATTTATTGTAGAATAGTGATTTTAATATTAGAGACTCTCCCTATTCATGTAAATTGACTCTCTCTCATTAGGAAAGATTTAGAAATAAGAAAAAAATGAAATATCAAAAACTTATTTTAATAATACATATATTTAACACAATAATATAAATATGAATAAGTAGGAATCAAGTAAAGAATATTTAATATTCATATTGTATTGAACAGTGGAAATAGGAAAAGTCCATATAGAAAAATAGGAAATAGGAAAAATCCAATTCAGACGCCAACATTAAGACCTTAAAGCATCTAGAAAATGTACACCATCATTGTATGATCTAATTGGTGAAATGCGAGTACTCGTCAAGATCATTACCATATGTTGACTCACAAAAAGTGCTTTTTGGGTCAATATCATAATCAAAATCATTAACATATTCTCGCTCATGAAAAATTATTTTTGGGACAATTTCGATAATCAAAATTTCATCTCAACGATACACAATATCTACTATATTCCTTTCTTATGGGATTTAATTTGGAGTTACACTTCATCCAAATTGATCACTATGTTCTGACACTTTAAGTGCGTAAAGGATATAGTTTTAATGGTAGAGTTAATGTGTTACATATTAAAATTGATGTGTATTGTAAAATTTCAAGAATTAAAATGTCATGATCATGAAGTGTACTAGGGGTCATAGTTCCTAGAATTCATTGTGTTTTAAAGATCATAGTGCACTATGGTTCAATTAATTTTAGAGTTAGTCCGTTAAGAATTATCAAGTGACCAATGTAATTTTTTTTTAATGGTAGTAGTTGTTAGAGGTTGCATTATCGAAGGGTTTTTAATTATCTAAGAGTATGAGTGATCACAGTAAATTAGTGGTTATGGGTCATGTTATTGTTTTTACATTCATAATGGGTTTTGGTTAAGGGGCACATATTGTATAAGATATTTTGGTCAGAGTGGTCAAATGTTACATTAAATAAGGGAAGCAATTTTGTGGGGGTTTATATATAGTGCAATATCTAGAAATATCTAATAATAAATTCATTATAATTAGTGAATTTATAGATACATAATAATATATATTTTTATCAGATCCCAAAATATTATTGAGGAACCTAATCGTATTCCTTATGATTTCCCTCATTGTTTTAACCAGTAACTAATGGCTGTACTTAAAAAACCTTGAGCGATTAGTAGCTAAGGCTCTTTAGGAAATATGAAAAAAAAACTATGTTATCTACTTTGAAATAAATATTTTTTTATATATTTATCATTTTAAATTTTCAACCTAAAAGTATTTAGAAAAAAAATATTAATTAATTAATTTTTAATTACTAATGAAGGGATTATTAATCTATATGATTTATTTATTAGTTAAAGATGTTATTTTATTAGTGAAAAATGTTGTTAAGCCATATTAATTTTAATTTTTTTTCTTATTTAACAACTTATCCTCAAATTTTACTTTGACAATTTTATTTTTAGCAAACAAAATTATGTATAATGACTTTCACCCCATTTTCGTAATTGTCAATTCAAACTGATAGTGTGAGTCACTGAGATAAAGATTGACATTTAAGATCTAAGAATTAACTTTGTACATATTCTCTTGACTGTGAAGAAAGCAATTTAAGCGTTGATTTTTTTAAATTTCACCATTACTTTTTTACTTTGAAATTTTGTGTTTTTTACTGCAAAAACGATTAAATAGCCAGAGTTTCTAACTTTGAAACTATCCATTTTTTACTTCAAAAGAAAATAAATATTATTTTGAAATTTAACTTTTAATTTTTTACTTTTCCATCAACTATTTTCTCTTTCTAACTTTGAAATTAGTTTTCATATCATATAGCTTTGCATCACTAGCCAAACCTACATTTTCGTGAGGTCCTGGTTCTGAGATTATCACATCCTTTTTTTCTTGTTGTTCCGTGTTCCTCCCCATACTGAAAAGAGATAGATAATTCTTGTTTCTCCTCATACTGAAAAGAGAGATAATTCTTATTGAGTTTGATATCAACCAAGCCAAACACAGGTTCATGGATATAGTGAAATTTCCAACCTTTTACTTCAAAAGGAACTTTTTAAATTTAACCTTTAATTTTTTACTTTGCTTTCTTTAAAATTTAAAGGTAAATTATTTTTCTTTGTATTTTTTAATTTAACGGGTGTTTTTTTTTCCTGAATGTAATTTATACTCTGTTTTTAAATTTAAGTTATTTTTTATTTTTGCGGCCGTAATTTCTAAATTTAGGAATATTTTTGCTTTTATGAGTTGTCTTCTTGAGTTCAAGTCATTCCCTTGATATTTGTTTTCTCACAATCGCTATATTATGTTTTTAAATTTAAGTTATTTTTTGCTTTTTGGGGCCATAATTTCTAAATTTAAGTAATTTTTTATTTTATGGGTTGTCTTCTTAAGTTCGAGTCATTCCCTTCATAGTCGTTTTCTCACAATCGCAAATTTTTACTCTGTTTTTAAATTTAAGTTATTTTCTTCTTTTTTCAGGCTGTATTTTCTAAATTTAGGTTATTTTTTTTCTTTTCTCGGCTGTCTTAATTCGAGCCGTTCCCTTAATAGCCATTTTCTCACAATCGCAATCTCACCTAGCTGATATGTGATGATTTCGAAACTATGCTCATGCCCAATTGTT
This sequence comes from Pinus taeda, assembly GCA_000404065.3. Lineage (NCBI taxonomy): Eukaryota > Viridiplantae > Streptophyta > Pinopsida > Pinales > Pinaceae > Pinus > Pinus taeda. Next base: position 2,432 of record APFE030395493.1, on the reverse strand, counting down.
CGAGTATAGTGTTTTCATTGGTAACGCCAATTTTGTTGGCTCTATATCTTTGTTGGGAGAGGGTGACGAATATATGAAGATCATGTGTTCGATTTGTATCTTTGATGGGGGATGGGGGAGCGTCAGACTGAATATGATGGAAGGTCATGTGTTTGATCTGTATCTCTGTTGAGAGAGAGTCAGATTGAATATGTGTTTGATCCACGGTAAACACCCCTGTCACTTCATAACTCTACTTCCAATCGGGTTTGAGGTAAGTAGTCATTTCTGTCGATTCAAATTATCTTAACATTCCAGGCCTCTCCTTCTTTGATCTTTGTTTATAATATTTTTCTGCGACTATGGATATTGTTTATTTTGTTTGCACATTGGAAGCCATGCCTCTAAAGATTGTGTGTTCGATCGGTATCTTTGTCGAGAGAAAGTGAGACTGAATATATGAAGGTCATGTGTTCGATCCATAGTTAACGCCCTTGTGACTTCATAACTCTATTTCCAATCAGGCTTGAAGTAAGTAGCCATTTCTGTCCATTCAAATTTAGGTTAACATTCCATGCCTTTTCTTCTTCGATATTTGTTTATAATTTTTTTCTACAACTATGGATATATTTTATTTTGTTTGAATCTTTGAAGCCATCCCTCTTCTTCGAGTCTTGCTTTAAAGTATGGTTTATAAAAACATTTTACAACTATCGATAGCGTTTATCGAAAATTTTCTTTGCACAATGTAATGTGTTGTTTATAAATTTTTTGTGCAGCTATGCATATGTTGTTTATACATTTTTTCTACAGCTATGGATATTGTTTATGGATATGTTGTTTATAAAAAAATTCTACGTCTATGGATATCATTTTTTTGGATAAATTTATTTGCACATTTGAAATGTTGAACAATGGTTTATAATTATTTTTCTGCAACTATGGGAAGTACTTATTGATACTTTTCACATATTGATACTTTTCGTGTTTCATTATACATTTGTTCACACATTAAAAAGTCTAAACACTTGTCATATAAGATTCGTCCTCAATTACTATATCAGTCCTCTGCACTGAACTTTGGTCTTATTACGAAGACATCAATCAGTGATACACGTAACCCCAAAATTATGATGTAAAAAACATAGAAATTCTTGCAAACATTCACCTCTTTCCTGGTTTGTTAAATGATGGATTGGAAATGTTCCTTGGGTGGGTGATAAACTTTGATGTCTCAATTTTTTTTTCTATATTCGAAACTAGATTCAGCATAGATTCAACATTTTGTTTTTCTGGTTGGAATTGGAATTTGGCACTCAGATTATATATTTTTGAAATTTTTAATACAAAAATAAATTGAATATTCTAAATTGTATTTTTAAATATAAAAATTATTTTTAATACTTTTAAATATAGACATGTTGAAATATGAGTATGTGCAAAATAGTCAAACCTATTTTTTCTTTTCTTTTCCCAAATAAAAACTACACCACACTTCAATTACTCGGTGTTCACTTTTTCTTTTCACCACCCTTACAACTTTGATATTGGAAATCATAGCTGGCCACACTTAATTTTAATCACCTTTATGAGAACTTTGTTAGTGAAATTGAGAAAATAGTATTTGACTTAAACTAGAAAACTAAACTAAATTTTACTTATTAAATTGTTGTGCCCATAATTACTTATTTATATTGCATTTTTTATAAATATTATTTGTTATATTATCATGTATATATTGATATCTAAATTTTCTCAGTAAGTATTATAAATAAAAAGAATGAAATGATATGCAAATTTATTTTGTTTAAGCTTTCTAAGGACGAAGAGGAGGACAAGGAGGAGGTGAAGGCGGAGGAGGAGGAGGCAGTGAAGGAGGTGGTGGCGAAGGCAGAGGAGAGGAGGAGAAGGCATAGGAGAGGAGGAGGAGGAGGTAGAGGTGAAGGTGGAGAAGGCAAAGGATAGGAGGAGGAGGAGGCAAAGAAGGTGGATGAGGTGGAGGTGAAGGCAGAGGTGGAGGAGGAGGTCGAGGAGTTCGAGGAGGTGGAGGTGGTGGTGGAGGTGAGGGAGAAGGAGGTGGGGGAGGAGGAGGAGGAGATGGAAGTAGAGGAGGAGGAGGAGGAGGAGGAGGTGGCGAGAAGGAGATGCGAGTGAAGGTGGAGGCAGTAGTGAGGGAGGAGGCAGGGCAAGAGGAGGAGGATGCAATGGAGGAGGAGGTGGAGGGGATGGGGCAACAAGGAGGGGGGTGGTGACAATGGCAGAGGAGGTGGTGGAGGCAAAGGAGGTGGATGAGGAGGAGGAGAAGGATGAGGAGGCAAAGGCGAAGGTGGCGACATTGGCGGTGGGGGTGGTGGTTGTGGGGGATGAAGAGGAGGAGCATATGGTGGTGATGGTGGTGGTGGAGGTGGAGGAGGAGGAGGAGGGGGTGAAGGCAGTTGAGGAGGAGGTGGAGG